>VCJN01000035.1:0-10188 GCA_006384855.1 Tetraselmis striata | reverse complement strand
CGGCGCACCGTGCTCGTCGACGAAATGCTGGGCAAGACGCTCCACCAGCCGGGCGCGCTCGTCTTCGGAGATCTCGGCTGGCGTCGCCAGCGTGGACCAGCCGAAGGTTTCAAGCGACAGGAAGCCCGACACGAAAGCCTGGCGGATCTTTCCTTCCAGACCTTCCGGCGTGTAGGCGCGAAAGGCGAAGGTGCCCGGAATGACCCAGTCGCCCGGCTCCGCCGCTGCGGGAAACACATGGGCGTCCGATGCATCGAGACGGATGGCTTTCAGGAATTTCGGCATGATCAGGCCTCCGAGGCCTCGAGAGAGTGGGACTAGATGTGAAGTCTCAGGAGGTTGTTCACCCGGTTCGGGGTTAGGCTGCAATCGCCAAACTCCAGCCGAGGATCCCGAAGGATGAACAACCCGCACCAAGGTGCCCGCCTTACCGTCTATAGTCGAGAGCAGATCGTGGCCCGTGTTCTCGCGGGACAGAAGGCCGCCGAGGTCGCCGCTGCCTTCGGCGTTTCCCTCCGCACCGTTCGGAAGTGGTTGGCGCGGTTCCGCGCGGGCGGGGCCGCGGCGCTCTCCAACCGCGCAAGTTCCCCCGCCCGCGTGGCGGGGCGTCTGCCCGATCGCCTGGTCGCGCTCGCCCTGCATCAGCGGCGCGACCTGCGCCTGACGGGGGCGGCGATCGCGGCCAGGCTGGGTCTCGCGCGCTCGACCGTGGCGCGCTGGCTGGCACGGGCGGGGATGGGGCGGCTGGCCCGGCTCGATCCGCCCGAGCCTGTGCGGCGTTACCAGCGCGCCCGGCCTGGCGAGCTGATCCATCTCGACATCAAGAAGCTCGGCCGGTTCGACCGGCCCGGCCATCGCGTCACCGGCACCCGCACGGGCTGCCGCAATCGGGGCGCGGGCTGGGACTTCGTCCATGTTGCGGTCGATGACGCGACGCGGCTGGCCTATGTCGAGGTGCTGGGCGACGAGCGCCGGAACACCACCACCGCCCTTCCTGCTCCGCGCCCTGCGCTGGTTCCGTGCGCACGGCATCCGGACCGAGCGGGTGATGACCGACAATGGCAGCGCCTACCGCTCCCGCCGCTTCGCCAAGGCGCTGCGATGGCTGGGCATCCGCCACATCTTCACCCGACCCTACACGCCCAAGACCAACGGCAAGGCCGAGCGCTTCATCCAGACCCTCCTGCGCGAATGGGCCTACGGCCTCGCCTATCCTACATCGCAAGCCCGAAACGCCGACCTCCCCAGATGGCTTGACTGGTTCAACCGGGCAAGACAACACTCCGCTCTCAACGGCCCTGCCGCCCCTCCAAAGGGTGAATGACCTTCTGAGAAACCACAACTAGAGATGCTCGTTCAGCTTCAGCGACAGCGTGTCGCCGCCGGCCGCGGCATCGCGTTTGAGGAGCAGGTTTGCCACCCTCGTCCAGTCCGAGAAAGGTGCCTTCGACCACACCGCCGGCCGTCTTGACGGCATGCGGACCGCGATAGCCCTCGGCGCGGAAGAGCCAGTTTTCCAAAACCGGCGCAAAGCCGTCGACATCCCAGGAATGGATCCAGGTCAAGAGGTGGCGCGACAGCGATTCAATCACCTGTGTCCGGTCGAGATCGACCGCCCCCTCGTCGATCAGGCTGGTGCGGTCGGGCGTTTCGCCAGGCTCCAGCGGGCCATCGAGCGGCGCCAGCCGGAAGTCGAGCGCAACCACGAGCCAGAGCGGCGCGCCGTCCTCATCCACCTCGTCGCTTGTCGCCAGGCGCACTTGTCCCACCGTCGCGCCATTGACCTTGAATACATCCGGCCAGAGAAAGGTGAGCGCCGTCTCCGGCGGCGTGATGGCGCCGAGCGCGTCATTTGCCGCCACCATTGCAAGGAAGAGCATCTCTACCGCCCGGTCGGGAGGAACCTCGGGTTCCAGAACCAGCGCCAGTGACACGACATCCGTGCGTCTGGACCAGACGAGATCGCCGGCGGAGAACCGCCCTGCTCCCGCCTCCGCGCAGGCGGTTTCGAAAACGTCTGCGCTCGCCGGCGCGGGATGGCCCGTCAGCAGGGGCGGAAACGTCGGGTCGGGCGTCAACACGGCCCCTCTCCTTCACAGATTGAATCACATCGTTCAAGCGGTGCCCGAACGGCCGGACGCGCCGGATCGAGAGTCCCGTCAAGGACTTGACGGCACGCAGTCATCTTCTGAATCAACTGCAAGCGCTCAGCCGTCGCCCAGATCGATCTCGCCGGTCACGACATGTTCGAACGACTGTCCGTCGATGGTCAGGACCACACGCGCGGGCAAGGTGCCGCTGGTCAGACCGGCATCGCGGACATGCGCCTCAAGCGCCTGCTGCGAGGTCACACCGACCTGCTTCAGGAACTTGCGCATGGACATGTTGAAGGTGTCGTTGTCCATCTCGTCTCTTCCTTGTGTGACGGGTCTCACGCGAGAGCCTTTCGCCTTCGCAAAATGATTCAACCCGTTGTCAGTCAGATTCCGTTTTTTGTTTCAAGTCTTTGATCAGTCGTCCAAATCGAGTTCGAGATCAAGCTCGGCGCCATCGCGGCGCAGCGTCACTTGTCCCCGCGCGTCGGCGCGTTCCATCCGCCCGCGCAAGGCCGCCACCGTGCGCACCGGCCAACCGTCGAACGCCAGCAGCACGTCGCCGATCCGCAGCCCCGCGCGCGCCGCGGGACCGTCGGCGGCCACATCGACGATCGCCAGCCCGGGACGCTCCGGGCCCAAAGGGGTAGCACGCAGGCGCGCGCCAAGCGACCTGCGCGCTGAGCTGCCGTCGCGCGCCGCCGCCACCACCCGCTGCACGAGGGGCGCCGACACCGCGAAGTTCACGCCGATATCGCCGTCGCTCGCTTTCGTGTAGATCGCCGACAACAGGCCGACAAGCCGTCCTTGCGTATCGACAAGCGCTCCGCCGCTGGCGCCGGGATTGACCGCCGCGTCGGTTTGCACAAAGTCCTCGATGGCATTGAAGCCGATCCCGCCGCGCCCCTGTGCCGAAACCACGCCGCAACTGATCGAGACACCGAGGCCGAAGGCATTGCCGATGGCGCAGACGGGCGTTCCGGCAACGGGATCGCGTGCGGCGAGCGCAAGCCCCTCTCCCGCCACCGCATCCGGCACGGCGGCGCGCAGGACCGCAAGATCGGTTTCCGGGTCGCGATGGAGGATTTCCACGGCAAGGATGCGCCCGTCCTCAAGCCGGATCCGCGCGGCGGTGGCGCGGCCAAGCACGTGATCGGCGGTCAGCAACAGGCCATCGGGCGACAGGCGAACGGCAGAGCCCTCCGGCTCCCTGCGTATTCACCGCGCCGGCCGGCCAGTCCGGCAGGAGGGCAACCGACCTGGCGACGCGCGGCCGAAAGGCTCTCAAGCGCTGCGGACGACGGGGAACTCCCGATCGGCACTGCCATAGCCTGGTCGGCCCAGACCTGGAGACGCGCTCACGCCGAGGGCAATCACGACGCCGAGACCGGCCGCCCTCGCCCTGCTGATCAGATCGGGCAAGGGTGTGATCAATCCCCGTCGCCGGACGACAGCCGCACCGCCCCGGGCGTGTTGGTCGAGTAAACGGCACTGGCGGAATAATCGAGACCATGCGTCAGAAACGCCCAGGCTCCGGTCCCAATCACCGCGACTGCAATGATCGCTGCTACGAACGCCTTCATTTCCCGTCTTCCTTCTTGATCTGCGCGGGCGCCGCACCGGGCGCCGTCGCCTGTTTCAGAAACCGTACCAGCGCATCGCGTTCCTCGACGCTCTTCAGTCGCTGGATCGGCATTTTCGTCCCCGGCGTGACGACATCCGGGCCATGATCGAACAGGTCGGAGATCGTCTTTTCGGTCCAGGTAAAGTCCGCATCCAGAAGCGCCTGCGAATAGGGATATCCCGGCAGGCTCCCCACCTTGCGCCCGAAGACGCCGTAAAGCGTCGGCCCGGCCCGATTGCCGTCATCCGGCGTCAGCGTATGGCAGACCGAGCACTTGCGGGCGAACTGCAGCGCGCCGGGGTCTTCCTTATCCGCCACCTGGAAGCGGCGCGGGAAGGAACTGCCCACAGGTTCGAACGGCTTGCGCGGTGCGATCTGCCACGCATTCACATGGTCATCGAGCCCTGCGTAGAAGGCGACCGCCCTGTCGCTCGTCAGCGCCAGCCCCCAGACGGGGCCATAGGGATTCTCGTAGCGTTCGAGAAGCTCCCAGGCTCTTGCGTCATAGACGCGGATTTGTCCGTCGCCACCGCCACTGGCGAGCAGACCGCCGTCCCGGTCCTGCGCAAGCGCCAGCACCGGCCGGTCGTGGCTTGCAAGCTGCTTGGCGACCTCCCCGCTTGCGATATCGACCACCGCGACCGTTCCGTCCGTTGCACCGAAGGCGATCTTGTCGCCGCCCTCCAGAAGACGGAGGACGTTGATGCCCCAGCCGTGAACGTGAACCTCCCGGAGCAGCGCACCGTCGCGGCGGGCAAAGGAGCGAATGATCCCGTCCGACGATCCGGTGAAAACCGTTTCCGCGTCCAGGGAAAACGCCACCGCATTGACGTTGTTGCGATGGCCGGTCAACCGCCCGGCCGAAACGAGTGCTTCACCGCGAACCTCGAAAAGATGCGCGCTGCGGTCCCAGGAGGCGACCGCAACATGGCGACCGGACGCCGACACCGCGAGCGACAGCATCTTGTCGTCGCCAGTATCGACACGCGAGAGAACCGACCCGTCGGCAAGGTTCCAGAGCAGCACCGCTCCGTCGTCGCCGACCGATACGGCCTTGTCGCCATCGGGCAGGAAACGGGCATCATTTGCCGCCGCATCATGCCCGATCAGCCGCTTTGCCAGCCGCGCCTCGCCATCGGACAGGTCCCAGAGGATCACGGAGTAATCGAACGACGTGGTCAAGGCGCGGCGCTCGTCGACCGAAAGAACCACGGATTTCACCGGTCCGCCGTGACCGCTCAGCCGCTCCGGCCAATCGGAGGCCGTCGCCGCACCGGTGAGTGCGGCGACGATCAGGGCGGCACATCCCACGAGATGCCGCACCACGGAGCCTACTCGGCAGGCTGGGGCGTCGGAGCGGTGGTCGACTTGCCCGCCTCGCCCTGACGCGCAAGCACTTCCTCCACCCAGAGCGAATGGTGCTCCTTGGCCCAGTTCAGGTCGACCTCACCCGACCCCATCGCATCGAACGCGCCTTCCATGCCGATCGAGCCGATGTAGATATGGGCGATGATCACACAGACCAGGAAGACACTCATGATCGAATGCCACAGCGTCGCGAGCTGCTGTTCCTGAAGCACGGACAAGGCGGTGGGCAGGCTGGTCCCGAAGATGGAATTAACCACCTCGAAGGTCCCGCCGAAGAAATGCGTCGTGTAGGGGAACAGAAGCGACCAGCCCGACACAGACACCGACAGACCGCCAAGGATCGTCAGCCAGAAGATCATTTTCTGGCCGGCGTTGAACTTCTTCGCGGGCGGATGGAGGTGCTTGGAGAACAGGCCGCCGGCCTGCAGGATCCACTTGATGTCCGTGCGATCGGGCAGGTTGTGCCGCACCCACATCACGAAGATCATCGCCAGCCCCGCCATGAAGGCGAAGGCAAGATAATTGTGCAGATACTTGCCGATCATCGTCAGCCAGGCGAAGGCCTCCCCGCCGATAACCGGCATCAGAACGTATCGGCCATACATCACGTTGAGGCCGGTCAGCGCCAGAATGATGAAGGAAGACGCCAGCAGCCAGTGACCGAAACGCTCCACACCGGCAAAGCGGGTGATGGTCTTGTCGCTGCGCCCGTGCTCGATCTTGATCCGCCCGCGAATGGCAAAGAACAGGCACAGGACCACAATGATCGCGAGCAGCGCCCAACTGGCGTAAAGGGCGATGGGACCATTGCGCAACGAGCGCCAGAGTTCGCCTTCCGACTGAACCAGCGTGGCGGATTTCTGGTCCGGGATCGACACATTGCCGGCTTCGCCCTGGCGCACCGCCCGCCAGAAATCCGTATCCGACGTTCCGCCAAGCGTATTGCCGGGAACGAGGCCATCGACCGGAGATTTCGCTTGCAACCTCGGGCGCTGTGCCCTGCTGCGCCAGCGCCGGCGTATCAGCCGCAAGGACGATTGCGGCAAAAACCGCCAGCGCAATGCCGCCGGCCCTGGCGGCACGCGCCAGGGTGCCAAGCCTCATGAAAAGTCCATTCGCGATCATGACCATCGTTCACTCTCCCGCCGACATGACGCCGGGCTCCCTCGAATTCGTCTGCTGTGCGGACCCGGTCCGCACCCCGCCCCTCGCCCGCGGCCTCGCTCAGAAGCGCTGACGATCGCCGCGCTGCTGCAGGGCGCGGCGGTCGGCTTCGGTCAATTCCTCATCCGGTGCCCCCTGATAGACGCCCTTTTCGACGATCAGCGGCCGATTCTGTTCATCTTCCCGACAGCCGGACAGCGCAGAGAGTGCAAGCACCGACAAAGCGACAACCGCCAACGTCCGATTTCCCGATCCCACGTTCAAACTCCTTGCCCATCTCACCCGCGCCGACCGTCCGCCCAACCGGCAGCACCGTCGACCGACCTGATATTCCTGCCCGACCGGACCGGTTCCTCGAAGGGTCCGTCGCCGGCAAGGCCGGATGCGACCCGACGGCATCCGTATTACACCGTATGTCTTAGCGCATCCCAGACCTTTTGCCAGTCCGCAGACACCGTTGCGCGGGATTTTCCCACGCACACAAATCTCAGAAAACGTTGCGGCCGGGGCCATGCGAAAACGCGCGGGCGGAGCAGAGCCCAAAAGGAGCAGACCCCGTCAATCAGCAGGCAACGACCGCCTGGCCTTCGCGGGCGCCCTTGCGCGGGTCGCACCACAGAAAACAAAGGCGGCCAATGGCCGCCTTTGCCGTGTTCGTCTCAGGCGGCTTCGACCTAGAAGCTGCCGGACTTCTGCTCGTAGGCCGTGCCCCAGCCCCAGGCGCCGCTGCCGAAGCCGCGGGCGACGACGCGCTCGCGGTAGATCGACGACACGACGTCGCCGTCGCCAGCAAGAAGCGCCTTGGTCGAGCACATCTCCGCGCAGAGCGGCAGCTTGCCTTCCGCCAGACGGTTGCGACCGTATTTGGCGTATTCGGCCGACGAGTTGTCGGCCTCAGGGCCACCGGCGCAGAAGGTGCATTTGTCCATCTTGCCTCGGGTCCCGAAATTGCCGACCCGCGGATACTGCGGCGCGCCGAACGGGCACGCGTAGAAGCAATAGCCGCAGCCGATGCAGGTGTCCTTGGAGTGCAGCACCACGGCGTCCTCGGTGGTGTAGAAGCAATCCACCGGGCACACCGCCGCGCAGGGCGCGTCGGTGCAGTGCATGCAGGCCATCGACACCGAGCGTTCGCCCGGCAGACCGTCATTGATGGTCACCACGCGACGCCGGTTGATGCCCCAGGGCACCTCGTGCTCGTTCTTGCAGGCCGTCACGCAGGCGTTGCATTCGATGCACCGGTCCGCATCGCAAAGAAACTTCATTCTTGCCATTTTTCTTTTTCCTCCCTTACGCGGACACGATTTCGCAAAGGGTCACTTTGCCTTCGTGCATGCCGGTCACCGGATCGTAGCCATAGGTGGTTACGGTGTTGACGCTTTCGCCCAGAACCACCGGGTCGGTGCCCTCCGGGTATTTGTCGCGCTGATCCTCGCCCTGGAAGTGCCCGCCGAAGTGGAAGGGCATGAAGGCGACGCCGGTGCCGACACGTTCGGTGACCATTGCCATGACCTTCACCTTGCCGCCTTCCGGACCATGCACCCAGACCATCTCGCCATCGCGAATGCCAAGGTCGTTGGCGTCGCGCGGATTGATCTCGACGAACATGTCCTGCTGCAATTCGGCCAGCCACGGGTTCGACCGTGTCTCGTCGCCGCCGCCCTCGTACTCCACCAGGCGCCCCGAGGTGAGAATGATCGGGAAGTCCTTGGAGAAGTCGTTTTCCTGGATCGACTTGTAGCGGGTGGGGACACGCCAGAAGGTCTTGTCCTCATAGGTCGCATATTTGTCGAGCAGGTCGCGGCGGTTGGTGTAGAGCGGTTCGCGGTGCACCGGCACCGGATCGGGGAAGGTCCACACGACGGCACGGGCCTTGGCGTTGCCGAAAGGCGCGCATTCGTGCTTGATCGCGACCCGCTGGATGCCGCCCGACAGGTCGGTCTTCCAGTTGGTGTTCTCGCCGGCGACAGCCTCGATGGAGGCCCGCTCCTCGTCGGTCAGGTCCCCGTCCCAGCCAAGCTTCTGGAGCATGGCCATGGTGAACTCGGGATAACCGTCCTCGATCTCCGACCCGGCCGGCCAGGAAGATTCGGCGAGCAGGTTGTCGCCATCCTTCTCGACGCCGAAGCGGGCGCGGAAGCCCATGCCGCCCTCGGACACCGGAAGCGACGTGTTGTAGAGAACAGCCGAACCGGGGTGGTTCATTTCCGCCGTTCCCCAGCACGGCCACGGCAGGCCATAGAAATCGCCGTCGGCAGGACCGCCCATCGCGCGCAACGTCGTGCGGTCGAAGGTGTGCTGGTTCGCCATGTGCAGCTTCATCCGCTCGGGCGACTGGCCGGTATAGCCGATCGTCCACATGCCGCGGTTGAACTCGCGGGTGATGTCCTCGATCACCGGCTCGTTGCCCTTGACTTCGATGTTCTTGAACATGCCGTCGGCGAAGCCGAACTTCTTGGCGAAGAGATAGGCGATCTCGTGATCGGTCTTGCTCTCGAAGAGCGGGTCGATGACCTTCTCGCGCCACTGCAGCGAGCGGTTGGACGCGGTCACCGAGCCATAGGTCTCGAACTGCGTCGTCGCCGGCAGCAGATAGACGCCGTCCTTGCGGTCATGCATCACCGCCGACATGGTCGGGAACGGATCGATGATGACCAGAAGGTCGAGCTTCTCCATCGCCTTCTTCATGTCGGGCAGACGGGTCTGCGAGTTCGGGGCGTGCCCCCAGAACACCATCGCACGGGTGTTGTCCGGCTGCTCCAGATTCGCCTTGTCCTCAAGAACGCCATCGATCCAGCGGGACACTGGGATGCCCTTCTGGTTCATCATGGCGACGTCCTTGCCGTCCGGCCCCTTCATCGTCGCAAAACGAGCGGCAATGTCCTCGAAGGGAACGTCCCAGACGCGGGCCCAGTGCTTCCACGAGCCTTCTGCGAGACCGTAGTAGCCCGGCAACGTATCGGCGAGAACGCCCAGATCGGTGGCACCCTGGACGTTGTCATGGCCGCGGAAAAATGTTGGTTCCGCCGCCTTCCTTGCCCATGTTGCCGAGTGCAAGCTGCAGAACGCAATAGGCGCGGGTGTTGTTGTTGCCGTTGGTGTGCTGGGTGCCGCCCATGCACCAGATCACGGTGCCGGGACGGTTGTTGGCCAGCGTGCGCGCAACGCGCTTGAGCTGCGAGCCGGGAACGCCCGTGACGCGCTCGGTCTCTTCCGGCGTCCACTTGGCGACCTCGGCGCGGATCTCGTCCATGCCCCAGACGCGCTGGCGGATGTACTCGCGGTCTTCCCAGCCGTTCTCGAAGATGTGCCAGAGAATGCCCCAGACGAGCGCTACGTCCGAGCCCGGACGGAAGCGGACGTACTCCGACGCATGCGCCGCGGTGCGCGTGAAGCGCGGGTCGCAGACGATCAGCGGCGCGGCGTTTTCTTCCTTGGCCTTGAGAACATGGAGCAGCGAGACGGGATGCGCCTCGGCCGGGTTCCCGCCGATGATGAAGATCGCGCGGCTGTTGTGGATGTCGTTGTAGGAGTTCGTCATCGCACCGTAACCCCAGGTGTTTGCAACACCTGCGACCGTGGTGGAGTGACAGATACGGGCCTGGTGGTCGACGTTGTTCGTGCCCCAGAAGGCGGCGAACTTGCGCACCAGATATGCCTGCTCGTTGTTGTGCTTGGCCGAGCCGAGCCAGTAGACGCTATCCGGTCCGCTTTCGTCGCGGATCTTCAGCATCTGGTCGCCGACTTCCTCGATCGCCTGATCCCAGGAAATCCGCTCCCACTTGCCGGCGACGAGCTTGGTCGGATACTTCAGCCGGCGCTCGCCGTGGGCATGTTCACGTACCGACGCGCCCTTGGCGCAATGGGCCCCCAGGTTGAACGGGCTGTCGAAACCGGGCTCCTGCCCCCGTCCAGACGCCGTCCTGCACCTCGGCCAGC
>VCJN01000033.1:0-41847 GCA_006384855.1 Tetraselmis striata | reverse complement strand
GCGAGTGATCCCGCATCGCGCCTTCCAACCGCTCATAATGCCCGCGCGTAGATCAGCGTTACACAAGTGCTACACCTGTCACGAGGCACGTCCTCGGAGGCGGCGATTTGTTTTGTAATGGGCATGCGCACCTTTTGGCGGCCGCTTAATATGGTAGCGTGCTACAGTACTAGCTCTACACGGTGGGGCCAGCACGTATCCAACACTTACGGCGCGCACCGTAAGAGCACCTAAAAAGTAGCCCCGTAAGTCCAAATTCGGCATAGATCGGTTATATTTCCGTCAGCCCCTAATATGCGCGAGGGGCGAAATTGCTGGACGACGGTTGGCAGGAGGCGCAAGGCGGGCAAAGAAAGTAGAATAATAAATAGTCGCTAGTAAATACGCGGGGAAGTAAGGATTAGTCATCGATAAACCTGTATCGACAATGAGACGATACCGCCCGTACCATATCTGTTTTTTTCATTTCGCGACTACGATAAATATAATTCGCTGCCTTTGTCGGTGACAGCAGCGCCTGCGTGCGGTGCATCCCTACGTCGCGACAGAAATGGCAACTCGCTAGTCCATTAGGATGCACATTGGGCAATTACATTAGGCCATTCCGACAAAGTGACCTGGTTTAGGTCAGTATTATCCGTGGAAACGGAGGGGGGGAGGGGTTGTTTTGTAAATTGCGAAAGTTTTGTAATTAGTAATTTAAGCAGTATACAGCCTTCCAGCGCCCCCTGTGCTCCTCCCGTTTGTCCTTATTCTGCGCCGCCGCCGCTGCTGCCACCGTGCTCGCCCGCATGCAAACCTAGCTACCTTCCAGCTACATGTTCCCGACTGACGACCGCTCCTCATCACACTTCCACCGCCCGCCAACAACCTATGATGGCCGCCAACTCTCACATACTAGTGCCTACGCGCCACCATGGCGTCGTCGTCAGGACCGGTTCCTATGCACAAGCTCCGCGCCCTTGCCAGAGGATCCCCCCTTTCGCGACACCTTTGTTTGTGATGATGCCTTGACATACGAGTCTAGGTGGAGTGGGAGTACTACACCAACCAGAAGAAGTCGGTGGCGTGGTTCAACCCGGACCTCTTCGTGCACTGTGTTGGACAACTTGGAGCTGGACGGCGCCACAAAGACTTGCAGGACGTCTATCGCGTCGTGCTGCCCATTCGCGAGGTATGTACAGCCTGCCCTTTTCGTTGCTGCAAGTTGCAATTGTATTGTGTGTCACTGACAAATGTTTTCTTACATCGCGCAGGCATGCGAGCTCAAGGCAGATGGGCTGAAGCACATCGTACGCAGGCTCAAGCCCAACGGCCAGCAAAGGCTCAAGAACCTGGACAAGCACCTGACCGGCAAGCACAAGAGCGCATGCGAGGCAGGCACCCGCAACAGGGAGTGACATCCCCGACGGCGTCGGCGTCAGCGTCGGCGACATCAGCCCCCACCGCGGTTGCGGCTGCGGAGTCGGCCACTGGACGCGCCTACTACTATTGTATCGTTTGCCAATGCCAGCCGTAGACAGTGTAGCACATGTAAAGGGCAGGGACAGGGGTGGGGACCATGCACACTGCTGGTGCAAACCAGTGTGCACAAGTTTCACACAAGGCTGCCATGTGCTACACTTTTAACATTCTCATGAACATCGCCATCATTGTCTGGCTATTGCATTGCACACACATATGCATCTTTATCATATTGTGGTCTCTCAATCTCCGCGCTACCGCCGCCGCGCTACCGGATTCACTTGCTAATGCGATTTGTGGAAAGAACGGTCCGCATTTACTAGCGACCTACTATGCATGTAAGAGTAGTAGGCATGTCTCGATGTCCTGCCGCCGGGCTGCTGCTGCTCCGAAACCAATTATAGCACTGAAATCGCACGGCAACGCCCGGATGCTGCCCAATATGGTGGCTATTCCAGCTCAAATCATGATGGCATAGTGGACTATATATAGCCAGCACATGGTATGATTTGCAGCTCGAAACGTGGCGATTGCTATCCGAGTATATATTTATTGCCACTCCGTAGCGTACACGGCAGTGTTCGCCGCACAATACGGCAGTGCAGGTATACCACCAACCCTAAAGTGCGCAGAATCTATTCTCGCGTTGGGCATCGCTAGACTATATAC
This sequence comes from Tetraselmis striata, assembly GCA_006384855.1. NCBI lineage: Eukaryota > Viridiplantae > Chlorophyta > Chlorodendrophyceae > Chlorodendrales > Chlorodendraceae > Tetraselmis > Tetraselmis striata. The sequence continues at coordinate 39,714 of VCJN01000033.1, read as the reverse complement.
ATGACTACATATTTATCAGCGCATACAAATAGTTTGCTTGGGGAGGAAGCTAGGGCCCCGACACACGGAATGCTCGCCGGGAACAACGCGGCTCCAAACGATGCTCCGAAACCAGTGCTGAAACCGTCGCCGCAACGCCCGGATGCTGCCCAATATGGTGGCTATTCCAGCTCAAATCGTGGTAGCATAGTGGACTATATATAGCCAGCACATGGTATGATTTGCAGCTCGAAACGTGGTGATTGCTATCCGAGTAAGTATTTGCGGCCGCTCCGTAGCGTACACGGCAGTGTTCACCGCACAATACGGCAGTGCATGTATACCACCAACCCTAAAGTGCGCAGAATCTGTTCTCGCGCTAGGCATCGCTAGACTATATACATGACTACATAATTATCAGCACATACAAAAAGTTTTGGGGGGGGGGGGGGGGGGGAGCAAGGGCCCCGACACACGGAATGCTCGCCGGGAACAACGAGGCTCCAAACGATGCTCCGAAACCGGTGTTGAAACCGTCGCCGCGACGCCCGGATGCTGCCCAATATGGTGGCTATTCCAGCTCATATCATGATGGCATAGTGGACTATATATAGCCAGCACATGGTATGATTTGCAGCTCGAAACGTGGCGATTGCTATCCGAGTAAGTATTCGCGGCCGCGCCGTAAAGTACACGGCAGTGTTCACCGCACAATACAGCAGTGCATGTATACCACCAACCCTAAAGTGCGCAGAATCTGTCATTCTCTCGCTGGGGATCGCTAGACTATATACATGACTACATATCAGCACACACAAACAGTTTGGGGGGGAAGCTAGGGCCCCCACACACGGAATGCTCGCCGGGAACAACGCGGCTCCAATCAATGCTCCGAAACCAGTGCTAAAACCGTCGCCGCAACGCCCGGATGCTGCCCAATATGGTGGCTATTCCAGCTCAAATCATGATGGCATAGTGGACTATATATAGCCAGCACATGGTATGATTTGCAGCTCGAAACGTGGCGATTGCTATCCGAGCATATATATTCGCGGCCGCTCAGTAGCGTACACCGCAGTGTTCACCGCACAATACGGCAGTGCATGTATACCACCAACCCTAAAGTGCGTAGAATATGTTCACTCGCTGGGGATCGCTAGACTATATATATAACTACATATCAGCACATACAAACAGTTTGGGGAGGAAGCTAGGGCCCCCACACACGGAATGCTCACCGGGAACAACGCGGCTCCAAACGATGCTCCGAAACCAGTGCTGAAACCGTCGCCGCAACGCCCGGATGCTGCCCAATATGGTGGCTATTCCAGCTCAAATCATGGTGGCATAGTGGACTATATATAGCCAGCACATGGTATGATTTGCAGCTCGAAACGTGGCGATTGCTATCCGAATATGTATTTGCGGCCGCTCCGTAACGTACACGGCAGTGTTCACCGCACAATATGGCAGTGCATGTATACCACCAACCCTAAAGTGCGTAGAATATGTTCACTCGCTGGGGATCGCTAGACTATATATATAACTACATATCAGCACATACAAACAGTTTGGGGAGGGAGCTAGGGCCCCCACACAAGGAATGCTCGCCGTGAACAACGCGGCTCCAAACGATGCTCAGAAACCAGCGCTGAAACCGTCGCCGCAACGCCCGGATGCTGCCCACTGTGGTGGCTATTCCAGCTCAAATCGTGGTGGCATAGTGGACTATATATAGCCAGCTCATGGTATGATTTGCAGCTCGAAACGTGGTGATTGCTATGTATTGCAAGCAAATATATTTGCGACCGCCCCGTAGAGTACACGGCAGTGTTCACCGCACTATACGGTAGTGCATGTATACCACCAACCCTAAAGTGCGCAGAATCTGTCATTCTCTCGCTGGGGATCGCTAGACTATAAATATGACTTCATATCAGCACACACAAACAGTTTGGGGAGGGAGCTAGGGACCCCACACACGGAATACTCGCTGCGAACATCACAGCTCCAATCAATGGATATATTGCTATCCGAGCATATATATTCGTGGCCGTAGAGTACAAGGTAGTGTTCACCGCACAATACGGCAGTGCATGCATGTATACCACCAACCCTAAAGTGCGCAGAATCTGTCATTCTCTCGCTGGGGATCGCTAGACTATATATATGACTACATATCAGCACATCCAAACAGTTTGGGGAGGAAGCTAGGGCCCCCACACACGGAATGCTCGTTGGGAACATCGCAGCTCCAAACGATGCTCCGAAACCAGTGCTGAAACCGTCGCCGCAACGCCCGGATGCTGCCCAATATGGTGGCTATTCCAGCTCAAATCATGATGGCTTAGTGGACTATATTGCGCGGCACATGGTGTGATTTGGAGATCGATTGCTATCCGAGTATGTATTCGCGGCCGCTCAGTAGCGTACACCGCAGTGTTCACCGCACAATACGGCAGTGCATGTATACCACCAACCCTAAAGTACGCAGAATCTATTCTCGCGCTGGGCATCGCTAGACCATATATATGACTACATAATTATCAGCAGATACAAACAGTTTGCTTGGGGAGGAAGCTAGGGCCCCCACACACGGAATGCTCACCGGGAACAACGCGGCTCCAAACGATGCTCCGAAACCAGTGCTGAAACCGTCGCCGCAACGCCCGGATGCTGCCCAATATGGTGGCTATTCCAGCTCAAATCGTGGTAGCATAGTGGACTATATATAGCCAGCACATGGTATGATTTGCAGCTCGAAACGTGGCGATTGCTATCCGAGCATATATATTTGCGACCGCCCCGTAGAGTACACGGCGGTGTTCACCGCACAATACGGCAGTGCATCTATACCACCAACCCTAAAGTGCGCAGAATCTGTCATTCTCTCGCTGGGTATCGCTAGACTATATATATGACTACATATCAGCACATACAAACAGTTTGGGGAGGAAGCTAGGGCCCCCACACAAGGAATGCTCGCCGGGAACAACGCGGCTCCAAACAACGCTCCGGAACCGGTGTTGAAACCGTCGCCGCAACGCCCGGATGCTGCCCAATATGGTGGCTATTCCAGCTCAAATCATGGTGGCATAGTGAACTATATATAGCCAGCACATGGTATGATTTGCAGCTCGAAACGTGGCGATTGCTATTTGAGTATATATTCGCGGCCGCTCCGTAGCGTACACCGCAGTGTTCACCGCACAATACGGCAGTGCAGGTATACCACCAACCGTAAAGTGCGCAAAATATGTTCTCGCACTTGGGATCGCTAGACTACTATATACATGTCGCCGGGACATCAGCCAGTGGGTATGCTGTCGGCATTTGCAAAGGGCTGGCGGGGCAACAACTCGGCGGCAGCAAGCGGCGATGCGTGTTGCACGCTGAATTTGCTGCGAAATCAAGAATTCAATACATGGAATGATGGAACCGCCACCGCAGCGCACCGCACGACCGCTCATGCGTTGCCGGGCTGACTCCCAACAGAGCTAGTATCCAAAACCAGCACTACAACAACCGCACCAAGCCCGTTGCACCGCCAGGTGCTCTCTGTTGGGTCGGCGGGGCACTACTCAACGCTTGTTCTCTCAAATATTTCCCACCCCTCCGCATGTTAGTGGCTTACCATAAGCAGTTGGGGTAGGTGAGAGGCATGGTGCATCGCGTTGTTGTTGGAAGTGCATGCCACATGTCAAAACGAATTACATAGTGTGCCGCAGTACAAAAAGTACTCGAAAATCCTTACAAACAAACTAGAGGGGGGGGGGGGCTCAAAATGGAGGGGGGTGTGACCTAAACCATGTCAATGGCCTCAATACAAATATAAATAGATTATATATCGATTAACCTGAATCAATTATATTATATAATGTGTTGATATTCTGCCTTTTCTTGAAAGGAATCTGATAGTTGCATCCCATATGTATCCGAGATACATCAAGCACCAATGACATTTCGGGTATCTTATCGTGTACTGCCCATGTAACAACAGAAATTACATATATGTTTCTCCAAGGTTTACAGAAATGCGTACTGATGCACAACGATAAAAATGCGAATTCTTATCATCAATCTATCGATAAGAACTGTTACCAATAATTATCCTAGTGCCTCAGGCAAATATGTTAAATATACAACAAATGTTGTATATACTCCAGAAAGTATGGGCCCAGTACTATGGGCAAAACTGGCATGATGACCACCAGGGCGTCAGCAGGGGAGGTCCCCCGAGCGCCAAATAGTATACTTGAGTTGAACCGGGCCCGTTGTAGTCCGCAGATCGACCAGAACACGGCAGCTTCCACCACCCATCCACCTCTCCGCCATGAGGAAACCTATTGAGATCAACAGCCGTGTACCCACCCTTCATGGGCCATTTGAACCCGCTGCCCTCGCCTGAGTACGGCAGTACGCCAACATAGGGCCTTAAAGCTTGGTAGCGGTGTCGAGCCAGTTTCCGGCTACAAAATCCGAATCTGGTGGGATGACGGCACTGAGTCATGGGAGACCACCAACGTGATAGAGGTGCAAGCCACCGGCGCTGGCGCCCTGCCCTAAGTGTGTCTCCTCTACCACCCTACACTCGTCTAATACTTTGCCCGGACAATATGTCGTCGGCCTGTGGTGAATTTGTCGACGTGTGTGGGTGGCGCGGCCGTGCTATTACGTCTGTCGCCTCGCGGAATTTGTTTTTTTTCGAATATTACAAAGACAACTGATTGGCCTACGCCCCGCAAGCCATAGCACTTTCGACCGCCCCCATCACGGCGCCGAGACAAGCTATGCCCTGCCCGTCAGCTCCCCTTCGCCCCGGAAGCGTCCACGGTGTAGTGGCGCCTCTCGCGGGGCCGCCGGCTGTCCGTCGTGCCCTAGTGCCCAACCCCAGTCCCGTCGGAACACAGTGCCGCCGCTCCTGGCCGCCGCTCCTGCTCCGTCATCCGGCGTCTCGATCCCTGTGACAGAGGTGCTTGACCAACCGGATATACCACTCGTTTCAGTCCAGACCGAGTCTACACATGACGGTAGAGTCACGGTACGGCTGGCTGTACATCCGGCGGCCGGGTCGGCTGGCTGCTCCGCTCCATCGGCCGCTCCCTCGTCGCGCGCTACTCCATGCTAAGACGTAGGTGTTAAACCCGCGCGCCGCGATTGGCTAGGCTGGCGACGACCTGAACGAGCTGCACTACGAGACATCATACGCGTCCCAAGACTCGTCTTGGGGGATTAGCGCTGGGTGGTAGTGCGCTGGGTGTAATGAGGCAAAAAGGGGGTAGCGGGGGGGGGGGGGGGGGGGGGGCGGCGCCTGTAATGACCTCCTCATAGCGGGCGCCGCTGCCGCACAGGCGCTGCACTATGCCGCCGGTGGCGGGGTCGCAGCAGTGCAGTAACCTACTACCCATGCAGCTTGTCGCGGCCCACCATCTTATCGGCGGGCACCGGCATGTCCCTGCCCAGCATGACCAATCATGGGCGGCTAGTCAGCCAGATAGAGCCAAGCACCCCCTGGCGTGGCATCCGAGGACGCTTGCTAGAACCGGCACCGCCACATGACCGCCCAAGAGCTCGCGGTTAACGGCGTCAACCGCCGCACGGACTAGGCCGCCACCGGGCAACCCTCCCCGTACCTAAACCCCGTACCTTACGACCTTCCTTCCCCGGTCGGCTGCCGGCTGGTGGTTGCTCCTCCGCAGTGCTTCTGGCCAGAACCGGTAGTGTGATGTTGGTTCAGCGAGCCACATCATCTTAGAGGGCGACGCTTCTGTTAGGAGCACGGCCCGCGTAATGTTACCAGTATGTAATTGAAATCCGGTAATGATGCCGACGCGACCCGTGTTGTGTACTCGTGTTGTATATATGCCATACAACATATTTGCCCGAGGTCGTAAATGTCGTATCCTTCATGGACCCATGGTAGTCGTACTGGTATGTTTTTTAGTTAATTGCCGGAATTTGCAACTACCGGTCATACGTGTGGCGATGACCGCGGTCATTCCTCGTACCGTTTTGGCACATGTACATACGAAAAAAGCTTCAAACGAGCTATATAAGTTTTTATTATTGCGCATTATCCGTGTAGTACGAGACCAAAAAGCCTCTAGGGAGTATGAGAGGTGGATGTTCGTGACGTACCGAAGCGGGAGGAACGTGTTGGCTATTCTGGACGCAACTGACTGTTTGATCCATCCTGAAGCTTCTTGTTGATCTTGTCCCCAACCTGCTGAACGAGGTCCCCGATCCTACCCACGTTCTGACCCGTCATTAGCCCCTGGATGACGTTCTCCATCCCCTGGCCACCGGAGAACGCCTCGGCCAGCTTGTCCTTGTCGATTGTCTGGGAAATCTCCTCCGCGATCTCCCCGACCCGGCGGAGTCGCCGATCCCGATGGTCGCGGCGGAGTCTGCGGAGTCTGCGGAGTTGCTGAACTCGGTGGACGCGGCGGAGTCGCCTAACCCGGCTGAGTCGCCGATCCCTATGGATATATCGTTTGCCGCCAGCAATAACTACGAAGTAACCACCGCCGGGGGGTCAATGACTCTTACCTCCGGCGCGGACTACACCCTCGTAGCCTCCAACAACGTCAACTTCACCGCGACCACGACCAACATAAACATGGCCAACGGCGACTCCATCCTGGGAACCGCACAGGGAGTATGAGAGGTGGATGGGTATGATCTCCGTAGTATGATCTCCGGATCGTTCAGGGGTTGGGTTGGGTCGACTGGAACACTCCCGGGCCCAAAACGTCGACATTGTTTGCTGTGACGCTATCGGGGTTTCCGCCCGACGCCTCGATCTGAGCCGCTTCTTCCGCGATTTCCTCCGCTATGTCGACAAGCCCCCGGATATATATCGGTTTTCTGTTGAGCGGTGAGACTTGTCGCGAAACCGAGAGTTAAAACATTGTTTGTTATCGATACCCGGTTAGGCGTGACGCCCACATCCGACACGATCCGGGTTGACCCCCAGAGTTCCCGAAGCGGTCGAGAAAAAAAGCATGGGGTCGCGCTTCAGGGGGTTGGTAGGTACCGTCCCCGAACGGCAAGAGGCCGGCTTCGACGTTGGAGAGACCGGTCCCGCCGGTGGGGACCGATAGGACGCCGGAAAGCTTTGATTCCGTGACGGCGCCGCTCGTCGTTTGTATCCGGAACCCATCTGAAACCAAACAGAAGATTGTGGATTACATATTGTGTGTTCGAAACGACATCACGATGGAAACTGTCGAATCCGAGATGGATGTATAACTGACTTTTTGTATACGTGAAAAAAAACTGAACTTCGTAAACTCCGGTCACACAAAACCGACCAGATCCGGGCCTACGACCAACGCTACGACGTCTCGAAACGCGCAAGCAAACTTCACTCTACCAAAACGGGTCTCATCCAGGACATTCTCAAACATTACAAAGGTGTTTCCAACAAGCAGCCCAGGGCCCCGAGAGAGACGTGTGATGGCGAGACATTTCCCGGAGACCATCCCGTGGACTCTGGGGATGGACGTGTACATCATCTCGTTAAATGTCCCTGACGGGGACTTGATTTCCAGGCTCCTGACCGGCGAAGAGGAACTGATCGTAACTGTGAACACGAACCATAGAGGCTACGGCCGCTGCGGCACGGGCTCGGGCGTTCCTTAAAGCATCCGACTTGAATACATGTATAACCCATTTAGTAGATCAGCCAAGTCGGGCGCGCCCTAACACGTGGACGTCGGGGACTGTGCGGTGGTTAGATCGACTAGCTAGGGCGAACGTAGGGCTAGCTGAGGGGGCGCACCTTCCACTTGAGTGGAGGTCACTAGCCGCGCGCGATGCCGCTAAACTAGTAAAGGCATCGGTGTGGGCGCGTTACGAATCGTCGGTATCGTTAGCACGCAATAACACCTGGGGTATATATGTCCAGGCGTCCTATTCGTCAAACCCGTTGCCACAGTACGGTGTGGGTGTCCCCGCGGGGGTTGTGGCCGGGTTGCACATTATGATACAATTACGCACCCGAGTATTTCCCACTGCCCGCCGATTGGCCCGGATTCATGCCATGCCTGAGCGGTTCCTTGAACACTGCCCTGCATGTGGCGGAGGTGAATATGAGACTATCGAACATATGTTGGTGGAGTGCCCGCGGTGGGGGTATCACCGTCATAATTTTGGGTTGTTAGTTCCGGAGTTCAGGGATTTTATTAGTAGTCAGGTTAGTGCGTCAACGCCTGAGGACTTAACTGCCTTTATTTTGGGCGGGGTCCCCCCCTCCCTTCACGGCGCCCTGGATTTTACTGGGAAAGGGAAATTCTTCCAGCTATGGCGTCGGGCCCTCCCTCACATTGCCTTTTTTGTTGCACATGTATCGCACTCCCGAAATGCTTTGCTCCGCGGGTTGGGGCTTGCCCCAACTCGCATTACTCGAATGGGCCGACGCCCAAACGGGTAGGGCGGACCTTTCGTGGTCAGTGCCGGGTATTTTGATGGCAGTGTTTTAGACGGTGATCCAACAGTGTTGGAAATTCCCGTCACTGGCCTCCAATTAGTCTTGCGAAATGCTTCGGCAATTTGCTTGATGACTATAACGGAGCGTCGCCTACCCAGGGCTTTCCGTAACTGGATTGATGCCTAAACGGCCGTCGTAGAGACGCTGCAAGGGTTTCACTGGTGCCAGTCCTGTCCCGGGGGCGAAAAAAAAAGTACGAGACCAAGACTTATTTTTTCATATATGGCAAAATGCCCGTATATATGATGACGAGCCACCACAATTCAATACTCTTCATAACATATACTCGCAAACATTTCATATCAATAAATAGGTTGTGTTGTTTGGAGCTCTGTTCTTGGGGTTTCTTTTTCCTCTCTTAACCCTAAGGTATGCGGGTGCCGACAATCGAGTGCCCGCGGCCTCTGCGCCACGCCAATTTGACGCGGCGGCCACAAAGCAATGCACACCCGCCGGCAGTCTTGGTGCTTTAGCACTAAAATGATGATGCAAGTTACTTAGCGTGCCGCCCTCGGCTAAAACAACATCGGTCACCCCATCTACACCCCCGTCGAATGTAATAAAACCGTAATCGTCCGCTAGATGAGACCATTATTTTGGTTTTGTGCTTGCCGCATGTCCGCAAAACACCAACCCGCGGTTTCGGACCGTGCAGAGTGCTCATGCCTTTGGAAACGGTACAATTCCTTCCACCCTCCGCTCTCGCTGCTACTACATGACTAACTCAAGCCGAGTAGCGATTTCTCGATCTCTTCTCCCCGCGGATCCCTCCCGCACGCCTCGAGCGAACCCCGTTACCTTGATGGGAAAACCGCCCTCGCTATTGCTCTGCCCGGTTTCGAAAACGGGGTGCCTCCCGACAGTCTACGACGCTCGGGGCTTTTCCACATCGCCCCTCGACTGCGTGTTCAAGTAATACATGCTTGGTAACAATCGTCTTCAGCCGGCAGCGGACGAGTACTACCATGCCGCGTGCTACGGGGCCTTCATCGCCGGCATGGTCATCGAGTTGCGCAAGCTGCTGGCTTAGGCGCGCGTTTCCGATGGGATTACACCGGCTTTCGGACAACGGCTCGAGTCCACAGCACGAAGACCGTCGACGACGGTCATTGGTTCCGCTTGGCCTACCTTCACAAAGCACTGGGACACGCAGATGCTCAACGGCGACACCCTCGCCCTCGATTTCGTGCGGGAGCGCTACCTCAGCCATGGCACCGAGAACACGGGGTTTCCCGAGTTCACCGAGCTGCTGGAGCTCTACAAGGACCACGTCTACCACGTGAAGTCGCGAACATCGCAATCGCTGCGAAGACATCATCCCGTCAGCGCTTTGGCGGTGGCCCCCGGCGCAACGACCGCGACCGGCACAGCGGCGGCGGCAAACACGACAACTTCAAGAACGCGAGCCCGGCGCGCGCGACGGCGGCGCCGCGAACCACCTTTGCCAAGGACGTCACCAAGAACTATGGTAAGGACAAGCATGCGAAAGGCAGAAACCCGCCCGACGGTCGACAAGGCCGAATGATGGGTTGCTCCACCGTGCCGGCCCCATGCAGATGCGCTTCGAGGACTACACGCCTCTCGGCGTGCTGTGCTTTCCAAATAACGATGCACTGGAGTGGTCGGCATAAGCGGGGCTCCCTCAGCACTTACCCACATGTCCCGGTCGTCGCCTCCCTTTACTTTCGCATGAGTCAACCCCACCGGCTTCATTCTATCCTACATCACGAGTCTAGACCGACTCCCCCTTTCCGGCGCGCCCATCCCAACCTGCCGCGCCAACCCTCTCCCCGTCGCTCACACAACGGCCTCTCATCACGGGTGGCCCGACGGGGCCAGGTAATACTCACGCGACGCCCGTTATGAGATCAACGGCATAACCACCATGCCTTCCTGGCATCACCTTCGTGATACCCCAACGTCACCACCCGGCAAGCACCGCCCTCGAACCATGCAGCGGCTTACCGCGCGTTTCGGCGCGTCTGTCGCACCGCGAAGACGCCTACGTACTTTATCGCAGAAGCCGAGGAAAAGGCCCCGTGAAGCGAGCTCTTGCGAGGCAACATCGAAGCCCTCTACGGCACGGACGACTGGGGCGCCAAGGTGCTCCACCTCCAGGCTACATCGCTCACGGCCATCACCTACTCGAACTACGAAGACAAGATCCGCCTCTTCGCCGAGTTTTGCATCGACGAAGAAGGCTTCTCCCCTCGGGACTTCACCGAGGCCACGTACGTCCGCTACCTCGCCTAAATTGCGGAGCGCGGCACCATTGGCGCCGACTCCTTGCACCTATCCGCCAAGCACGACCTCTCCACTATCAACACCTTCATGCGTCATATCGGTCGGGACGACGCCTTATTGGCTACCGGTCTAGCCATTATCATCGGGCGCTTCAAATCCGTAGTCAGCTCAAGACCAACGAGGAGCTTCGGCGCGCCCACCTGCCGTGCGACGTCATCACCGACATCCTCGACGACCTTGCTGTCATTCCCACGACCACCAGCGACTAGGGCAACATCCTTCGCGACGGCGCAGCGGTTTGTTCGACGGGTATGTTTTACTCCCGTGGTGAGTTCAACGTCTCCTGCCGACTCCGCGAGATGGCCCTCGACGCCCACAACAGCACTACCCTCTTCGTCAACTGCGAGAAGGCGGCATATCGCAAGCGTCGAGACATGTTCTAGCCCCTACTTCAAATCCGTGTCACCGCCGTGCCCGCTTGGACAGCCCTTCTGCGCCGCTTCGTCATCTACCGCGACGCGACGTTTCGGGCATCCCCTCCGCCAAGCAACCTGGCCCACTATGGGCACTCCCCGGCGACGATGCTACCCCACCCATGCTTACGCGGAACGCCGCTACTACCCTCGGCGTTTGACTAAAGCGGTCCGCCGTCAACGTCAATCGACTCCCCCCCCCCCCCCCCCCCCCCCCCCCCCCCGCGCCCCGAAGGCTTCGTGTGGGCCTCGCACTCCTTACGGACAAAATCCGCCAATGGGGCGGATGGCCCCGCAATTCTGCAGTAGACATCGACTACATCGACCCGACTACGCTTCCTACCCGCGCCGCAGCGTTTCTGCTCGGTTGGGTCTCTCACACGGTGGTATTTCGCAGCCAGCCTTCTCGGCAGCGCCCCAGCTCCGTCGGGCGCCGCGCCGCCCCGCCCCCTCCGCAGTCTTGAAGACCGAGGTGGCTAATCTCCCTTGCCTCGCTCCCTTGGAAATGTTTAGAGTTGTGTACTCGCCTAGAGGTTCCTTTCCTTTCCCTCCCTTAGCCATAGGGTGTGCGGATGCCGACACCGGCTGCCCGCGGCCTTTGCGCCACGCCAATTAGACGTGGCGGCCACTAAGCAATGCACATCCGCCGGGTAGTCTTGGTGCTTTCGCACTGAAATGCTGAAGTACGGCACTTTGCGCGCCGCCCTCAGCGAAACCATCGGTCACCCCAATATCCGTCGAGTCTTATTATAAAACCATCATTGTCCGCTAGATGGGACCGATCCTGGTTTTGTGTTGGCCTCCTGCCCGCACAGCCCCCCCCCCCCCCCCCCCCTCCCCCCCTCCCTCCTCTTTTGTGGCTCTGCCGCAAGTCCCCCGCCCCTTCCGTGTATAACTAAGCCTGCCTACTTTTCGGCTAATCTCCCTTTCCTACCTCCCTTATTTGAAATTAGCGCGACCATACCGTCGGACTGCGAGCAATATACCGCTGATTTTTACAAAATCAGAAATATATCGTCGATCAGAAATACACCGCTACTTTACGGATAAGAATTCCTAATGGTGACTTAAGCCAGAAGGGTGCTGGGAAAACAGCCAGGCACCTACGCTATAGCATATTAATATGAAATATAAGGATTATTTCATTAAAAGGATAAACCACTAAAGTGCCGCATGGATAACGTGTGTAAAAATTATTACATCAGGGCTTTCACAAATGCGCACTACAATGGATAACGTGTGTACATATACATATGGGTTTTCGCAGCTAGACAACGTAGATTTTGCATCAAAATGTACGGGGTCGGCTGGGACCGAAAGATCCAACAGATGAAAGAACAGTGGCCGGGCTGGCGGGGCCCGTACACGGACATATGTGAGTCAAATCATACAGGGAATTACATACATTCAGGGGTACAGACACAAGCATGGGACATCACAAGCATAGTATAAAATCGCCACTAGGTCGGGACCTAAGTTGCGTCCTGGGAGGAATCTAGGTTGGTATCGGGTGATGAACCGTCACCGTCACTATCGTCTAGCTCGTCTTCTTCGGCAAGTGTCAGGATCGCACGCGACACGGACAGAACGTGCTCTCCATCCAGCCCCATGCGGAGCTGAGCAGAGGTTGACTTCCAGCCACCGTGCTGGCCCCATGTTGCAAACGGGGTGTCCGCGTTAGCGGCGGCGGAAGCGCCGCCACTCCGGCTGGACTGGGTGCCGAACCGGGTCAGGAAAGCGGCCTCGGTTATCGCAGGGGTGAGCAGCGGGCTTAACCACCGCGCGAGGTAGCGTCTGAACGTGGGGTACTCAATAGGGGAGGAGAAGGGGACTACCCCTAGCTCTCCCTTGTGCCGTAGGACTGTGCCGCTGAACCCGGTGAACACTGGCAGGGTGGGTGTAGCCCAACGGATCATGACGGCCTGATACCGGCGCAGGAGTCCATAGACGCACTCCACGGCGCCGGGCATCTTAGCGACACGCACCTTGCCACATAGGCGGTGCTGGTCGTTCTTGCGCTTCGCGAAGCGGAATTCGAGGTAAGTCGAGAGGAAGGAGACGTCCTCCCACCGAAGGACCCGGAGGTCGCTGTAGTGGCAGAAGCCGGCAAAACTAACTGCTGCGGCGACTAACTGCTACTATCCAGGAAGAAATACCTGAGTCGTCCCGGCAGCGAAGCCGGACGAGCTTCGCGATACGGGGTACGGGGTCAGCTGGGACCGAAAGATCCACGACTGGTACGGGGCCGCAAGACCGGATGGTGTCCGGAAAGGCGCCGCGCGTCCCGAGCCCCCACCGGTGTAAATTACATGCCACCAGCGATCATGTGGCTCATCATGACAGTACATTCCGCTATGCTGCTCCCGGCCTCTCATCACGGCCAAGACGCTGGAAAAGCCTGATTAATTGCTGCAGCACCTGCTGGGCTTATCGGACACGCTACACCCCTGTGGGATGGCGTATATCAATTCTGATATTCACTCCCCACCTCAGGCGCTTTCACAACTAATCAGACCATCCCTAATCTAAATCGAGCAGCATCCGGAAACGTACCACACAAGCGAATAATTGTCTCGGGGTGGGCGGATGGGAGACAATATACTGTAGTCGGGTGCCTTCCAACAACTGAAGGCGCTCCCGGTCCGCGGCCGCCCTTTATACTCGGATAAAGGCACCGGCCGGTCCAGGCGGACCGGGCCGGCAGGGTCGTCACATAACCCTGACGGCGATGCGAAAACCAGGGTTTCCTCGGTCGTTCCTCCCAAGGAAACCCTACAGTCTTCCACCATCCGTCACACGGGTCTTGCGGTTGTTCCTGGAGAGCGAATAAAGGACGAATCCGTAACGTTCACTATCTGCCAGTATCCGGCATGTGCCCCCGCCCCACGTCGTCCTCATCAGCTGGAGCCAACAGCTGGATAGATCGCCACGCGGCTGGATAGCACGCGCGTAAAAATCCGGGCAGTGTCGTCAGCTGGCCGATTCGGATGGAAGCCTCAGCGGAGAATTGACTCACGAAAGAGGGGGGGAGGGGGGGGGGGGGGGGGGGGTTTAGCACGCAGCAAGCGACGCGAGGCGAGCTGTGCCAGCACCCGACTACCTGTACTGGGCCCGTTCCAGGGCTTTCCGTAACTGGATCGTAACTGGCCTACCTAACTGGCCCGTTCCAGGGCTTTCCGTACTGGATCGTAAACGGCCGTCGTAGACGCTGCAAGGGTTTCACTGCCAGTCCTGTCCCAGCCGGAGGCGAAAAAAAAATTGGGCCCGTTACGACTTGTAGTCTGCTGGAATTCGTCGTCGCCCGCGCAACCTCGCGCTCACAACTGGCAGTACCCGAACCCGGTAGTACCGTATCCAATGGACGCCGCCGCTCACTGCCCCACAGAGCCGCACGTGGCCAGCAAGCCAGCCCACACCATAGTCGCAGCACTTCAGGGACAGTGTAGACACCCCCAACCCGGATACTGCCTCAACATACAGCACTCTCCCCTTTCTGCCGGTGATCCAGCAGGATGGCGGCACCGCTCGTAACGGCGCCAGCAGCGTCAGCGGCGCGGCGCGCAACCGCGTCGTCGGCGATCCGACCCACACCGCGCCTCCGTGGAGTGGCCACCCTCGCGCGAGGTGCCCGCTGGGGGCCGGCGGCACCCTTCCGCCAAGCTCAGCTGACCGTGACGGGTACAGGTACGGCACTCCCGCACACTACCCGCCTCACCGCCCAACGCCGCCTGGCTCTAGGTGGCGCTGCGCGACAGAGCGAGACGCGTAAATGGCGACAATGAATTTGATGGCGCGCGCGTGCGGACGTGGCGGAGGATTGGGGACCGCTGGGGACCTGTCGTATTTGCCTGTCGCCTCATCAGCTCGCTTCACGAATTCAGATAGGGGAGGGATGGGTGAATTTTATCCTTTGGCTAATGGCCTCCACCGATTCTCCAGTGGCTTCAAAAGCGCCCAGGCCGGCGCGGATTGACGAAAAGTTGCGGAACGCTTCGGCAATTTGCTTGGTGACTGTAACGGAGCGTCGCCTGCCCCGGGCTTTTCGTTACTGGATTGCTACCTAAACGACTCGACGTGAAAAGGCCGTCGTATAGACGCTGCAAGGGTTTTAGAAGTGCCAGTCCTGTCCCGGGCGCAAAAAACCATATAATCCGTGGCGACTGGTGTCAATCTCGCACTCTTGCGATCGAGTCCCCGCCCTGCGCCAGTGCTCCCTGTCCCTTGAGTCCACGCATGCACCTGCGCAGGCACACATCGCCGCCCTCGCCTCTCGTGCCGCACTGCGCAGACGTCGTCCGGGTTGGAGAACATCGGTACCCCCCCACCCTCTGCCACTTGCTCCATCTTCCCGACCAGACAGCGCTCTCACTCAGCTGGCGCAGCGATGACAGTGCCGTGGACCTCCGCTGACGCGCCGCCCTGTGTGCGGCAGCCGCGGACGCGGGGGTGCGTGAGGCGGGTGCGGGCGCGTTTGTGTGGACCAAGCAGTGGTGGCCCGTGGCGGTGTTGGAGGACCTGGACGCCAGCCGCCCGCACGCGGTGCAGCTGATGGGCGAGCGGCTGGTGCTCTGGTGAGCCATCATGTACCTTCCACCTCCTATCCCGCACGGTACACCGTTCCAAAGATGACTCGGTGCCTTGATTGGCATTGCTCGTGCTCTGACTCAGGTGCGACGGGGAGGGGAAGTGGCAGTGCTTTGAGGACCGCTGCCCGCACCGCCTGGCGCCGCTCTCGGGTGCGTCTACACCCTGACCCATTCCTACCTTGGCAAGTGGGCGCAGGGATATGCCTCCGGCAGTGTGGCCCGCAAACGTGCAGCCAGGTGCTGCCTTGATTTCCCCCATCTCATCACCCCCTCTCCCCCCTCCCCCCCGGCAGAGGGGCGCCTGGAGGGCGGCAACCTCTCCTGCGCCTACCACGGCTGGGAGTTCAGCGGCTCCGGCGCGTGCCAGCGCATCCCGCAGGCCGACAGCCCTGAGAAAGCCGCCGCCGCGTGCAACAACCCGCGCTCGTGCGCCAAGCGGCACCCCACGCAGGTGCGCCACGGGCTGCTGTTTGCGTGGGGTGAGTCGGGGCCGACCGCGGAGCTGGAGGCCATGGGCGCGCCGGTGCCGGTGATGAAGGAGCTGGACGAGGACGCCAACCGAGAGCGGCTTACCATCGTGGCGGACTGGTTCACCTCCATCGTGCCCTACAGGTCGCCTGCACGGCGGTGTCCCTCAGTCTCCCCACATGACATGGCCCCTCATGGCCCCTTACGCCCACGACCCCCCCCCCCCCCCCTCCTCAGCATGACTGACGCCGCTCTATGCCGCCCTGCTGCTCGCCGCGATGCGTCCGCAGCTACGACACGCTGTGCGAGAACGTGCTGGACCCCAGCCATGTCCCCTTCAGGTGCGCCTCTGCCGTGCCGATCGTCCAGCCTTCAACGGGGCGGGCGACCGGGATTGTCTAAGGCATACAGCATGGAGCGGCTCGCCTGACCCCCCCCCCCCCCCCCCCCCCCTCCTCCTCCCCCCCCAAAACACCGGTCATGTCTGTTGCTTTGGTAGCCACCACGGCGTGCAGGGTAAAAGGGAGAACGGCAAAGCGATCGGCATGTCGCTGGAGGGCAGCGTCACGGTGGATGAAGGCTTCGTGACACGGCAGCCCGGTGGCGGGGTGCGGCTCCGCCCGGCTGGGCAAAGGGGAAGGGGGGAGAGAGGAGGAAAGGGAAGGGAATGCAGGGGAAGAGGTGTGGATGTACTGATGCCTTGGTGCGCGCTTTTGGCTGCCCGCGCAGAGCATCACGTTCCGGCCGCCGGGGATCATCCACTACCGCGGCGGCCCCGAGACCGACGGCCTGTCGGCGTTCAACATGATGATCTACGCGGTGCCGCTGGAGCCGGGCTTCTCGCGCCTCATGTTCTGCGTGGCCACCACGCGCAAGAGCCGCATGCTCAAGCTGCTCGGCCTCGTGCCGCGGTGGGTGCAGCATCTGCCGCGCATGGAGGTGCTCGCGGGCGACGGCATCTTCCTGCACGCCCAGGAGCGCGAGCTGCGCAGGTGCGTGCAGTGTGTGTGTGTGTACATATTTGTATAGCATGTCTGCGCATGTGTAAAGATATTTTTATACGCGGAATATAAAGATACAATTATACGTGTACGTATGCATAATTACTTGTGGAATATGAAAGTGTATAAGGATACAATTCTAATGATACGGTTTCTTACTTCAAAAAAGGAATGCAGTAGAACGCATAAGATTGTAAACATTTTTGGGGGGAGTGTAATATTTACTTCTCTACTAGCACGATAGCAGCGCATGAAGGGCATCTTGTATGAAGTCTCCGAATGTCACAAGAAGATATATGTATATGTACACACACACACACACACACACACACACACACACACATTACAACTAATTGAATTGCGGTCGCTAATGTCATCAGGACCTTATCTGAGGGACATTTGTGTTCACATATCAAGTCCTCTGTACATTTAGGACGGAGCGATGCAGAGCGCGTGACTCTGTGCTGCTCTGTTGGCTTGTGGCTGTGTTGTCGCGTGCTCAGGCTGCAGCCCGCCAGCGAGTGGAACAAGCAGTTCTACATGCCCGCCATGTCCGACACCGGCGTGGTGGCCTTCCGGCGCTGGTACCACGGCCTGGCTGGCGAGGTGGGCTACGCGCCGGGTGTGAGCCCCGAGCTGCCGCCGCTCGTCACGGACCGCCGCGTGCTGAACGACCGCTGGGGGCAACACTCCAAGCACTGCCCCTCCTGCCGCGGCGCGCACCGCACGATGGGGAAGCTGCAGGTGAGGACGCCGGCGATGCCGTCAGCCACCACGTTTCTGAGCTTCCATGTGGTGTCCGATGTGTTATCTGATAGGTGTCGAGGCAACACGCGGGTGCAAATGTGGTATAATGAACACTGCGACTCGGACCCTGACCTACCTGCCAGAGGTCAAATGTAGACTTATCTATAGATGAGATATTGAAAACGTTCTTATACGTTGCATGCAGGCCCAATCTAAGGCTTATAATAAGGGCTCTTATAGGTGCGCCGGCACCCGTAGTTTTATCTTCATCTTCGCGAGTGGGTCATAATATATATAACTATTAGTTAGATATAAAACAATTAAATATATGTACAATGTATATACATATGTATGACATGTGTATATATATACATAACCGAAAGTGAGGTTGTGTTATGTTTCTTATGTTACGTTATCACGATGTGACAACATGTCATGCTGCAAACATCGTAGTACGTGGAATGGTGAGGTGCATTAGCCCATCCGTCGCGCTGAGACCGGATGGTGGATGCGACCAGGCTTCGTGCCTCACTCTGTGCCGCTGTGCCGCAGGTGGCCGCGGGCGTCCTGGCGGCGGTGCTGCTCCTCGCGGCGGCGGCGGCGCTGGGCGCGGGCCCCGGCGCCGGCAGCGTCACCCTGTTCAAGTGGACGGCCCCCGCGGCGGCGGTCAAGGGCTGCGCGCTGGCGGCGGGCGCGGCGCTCTCGGCGCTCTCCATCCACCTGCTGGGCCGGCTGCGCCAGAAGCTGGTGTTCATGGACTACGTCCACGCCGAGCGGGACTGAGCGCCGCTGGCGCTGTAGATAGTCTAGCAGTTGGCACTCCCTCCCTCCCCAATCTAGAATGCAGACTAGGCCAATCCCACTGCGGGACGACACTACTCTGTGCTTGGGTGGTCGGGAGGGCGGGGGGGGGGGGGGGGGGGCTCCCTTGACCAGTTTCATGCGTCCGAGGGGACAGAAGAGGAAGCGTCGGGCCGTAGCATTTGCCGTAGTGATCGAGCATCTCATCGGTATCATCATTGGCATGCGACCGTGGCTCAAAACTCTAGTTTTTGAGGAACTGATCCATGTGGCTTTCCATGTAGCCTTGTCGCGAGTCTGCCTGCAACAATCAGCACAAATGAGGGACATGTGGCGCATGTAACAAAGTCGTTGGGCAGCATCACTGCCCTATAAACCAACAACTCGAATCTACGTGCGGAGTGGGGACCTATCCGGACTGTCCTCTTCAGACTTACATCGCATAGCGCCTCGGCCGCATCCTCCAGCGCGTGGGTGTTGCCAAGGAGGCGCACTTGCTTGCCAAGCTCCATCGACATGAATCTGTTTGCCACCCCGCTGAATCCCCCCCCCTCTCCCCTCTCCCCCCCCGGCCCAATCCCCGGACCCGCGGCTCCGCTCACCACTGGACGCCGTTTACCCGTAGTGCTCCTGTCGCTCATGTCAAACCACAACAGGCGTGTTTCTGATCCCCTCGGATAGAGGATGTCTTGATAACTCTGCGTATGCCTGCCTCCTAGACGCCCAACACATCCGGGAGCCGCTGACACCCTGTCGCAGTCGCCGAAACTCGCGTCCATACTTCAAAGCCGCAAGGCGGATTTCATTTTTGTCAAGATTGAGCGCAGCTGCGTTTCCAGGCAGGCAAAAGCATGTTGTTGCTGCCTCTGAAATGTGAACGTGCCGGAAACTGATGTGTGAATGTACTATGAACCGATGTGCGAATGTGTTTGCCTTGTCGCTGGATCCAGGCAGTGCAGAATTGTCGCTGTACAGTGCTATGATGGTCCTCATTTCCATCCTAGTGGTCTGCAGTTGTTGCCTTTGGGCTCGCTCGTTAGGAAATGCTGTAGAACTTCTGGGTTGCAATTGAATTTGACAAGAAAATACTGAAAGATAATTGGTTCATTCTGAGGAAACGCGAATTCAACTCGCTCTACTGCGATCATGTGCAACCGTGGCCCAGGTGGCTGGAGCTCTAGCATCCCTCCTCACACCGTCTCATGCAGACCTGCGAGGTGATGATTGATATGCGCTGCAGCATAGATAGCTGCCTAGCCCTGCTGCCCTCCTACGTCACTCTGCATGACTGGTTTTTGTCAAATGCAGCTCCAGGGCTGCACGTACGTACAGCGGTCTCATCGCGCGTCGCCACCATTGGGCCGGCCCCTGCTTCTGCAGTACGGGCTCTCTCAGTTGATCGCAGACTGTCGGGGGGGGGGGGGGGGGCGAGGGGGGAAGGAGGCAATTCGTTCTCGAAACCGGGCAGAGCAGTAGCGAGGGCGGTTTTCAACCACTGAACCTCGCTCGAGGGAGCGAAGGTCGCACGGACGTTCTGGTCCTGACCACCGCCGCAGGACTCGTTTCCGCCCGGAATGGCGTCCTCTTCGCCGGCGGCATAGGCGTCTTTTGTGTAACAAAGAACCGGGAGTTCTGCTCCTGAGCCTTGGCCCCCTTCTACCCCTGAGTTTCTGCTAGGTAGTATCCTGCACTGCACCCTTTTCGCCATTCCTTTTCAGGTTGAAAGCGCCGGCAGCGTCACCCTGCTCAAGTGGATGGCCCCCACCGAGGCAGTCGAGGGCCGCACGCTGGCGGTGGGCGCGGCGCTGTCGGCGCTGTCCACCTGCTGGCTGGGCCGGACTCGCCAGACGACGGAGTTATTGGAGTACTTCCGTGCGGAGCGAGACTGGAAGACAGTCTCAACCCGCGGCACCCACTTCCTGCCCAATCCAGGAAGTATGGAAGCAGGCTAGGCTAGGCTGGCTTCGATTGCGGGGCCCACTGGAGTGCTTGGGCAACATGGCAGCTGTTGGGCCCTGCCTGCGTGGCCACAACACCCCATACATACCACCATGACCTAGGTCGGGGCCCCCTTCCCCCTCTTGTCTGGCTGCGCTGGTCACCACCGGCTGCCGTTTCGTGAGTGCCGTTGCCACCGGACAAACAACGGCAGGCAGGTGGCTGACCCCCTGCCTAGCTGGCTACAGGGACATCCTGGGTACCACCTGCAGCGGCATAGTATAGAAGCTGGCCGTGCCGGGATGCCATCTATCGTTCCACTGCCAGGTGTCCCCATGGAAGAAGGCAGCATCATCCCACTAACCGGAGCAGCCAATCACAGCAACGCACACGGACACCACAGTTTGCCCACCTGCAAGCGCAGCGGATAATGTAGCCATGCCATGGGCTACCTACATATGATTGCTATCCCACCCCCTGCGCACAAGCGAATAATAGAGGAAAAGACATCTATCTTGAATCTCATCGGAATGCGCCACAAACACATAACGGACATTCCAACTCGATGCTGCCAAAGAAGGAAATACATTTCGGCCCGTGAACCCGATGAAATGGTACAGTTAGGTGCGCAAAGTTATTTGCACATGCTGGTGTTGGTCGCCAATGACGGACTGTTTTCTGCCCCCGTGCCTGATGTGACAGGACCGAGGCAGGCATCGGGATTGAGCTGCAGTGTGAATCGCTCCGATGCAGCTGTCGGATCGAAACGGGTTGACCCTTCGAACTGCTCATTCTCACCGGTCTCAAATTGTATCGCATCATCAGGGCAGCCATTCGCGGCTGCCCACTGCAGCACATCCCAGTGTCCTCCTTGCTCTGGCGTGTAGAAGGTGTGTGCGCTCCAGGGGCCGCGCAGCCTTGCACCCTGGCGCCCGCCGCAGGATCTCCATGTGACCTCGTCTGGCTGCCGCTGCGCGCACGGCGGTGTCATCCCAACGGACAGCCCTGCGCTCGCGCCCACTTCAGCTCCGCCTAGTGTCCGCCCACAGCCGCCGCAGCGCAGGTTGTAGCCCCCACCCAGGGGCACCCCTGCCCTCTTGCCCACGGCAGCATGTGCGAATATGTCGTGCAACTACATACGGTGCGTGTGGCTCCAAATAATGGATTGTTCTGCGCACTTGCGTCGGAATATTCGTTTTGTGTTCGAGATTTATTCTTGATCATTTCCCGTTCAAATAGTTTTCCCTCTTCGGAGATTGGGGGGGGGGGGGGGGGGGGGGGGGGGGAGGTTGTTGCTTATCCGTGGATCGTTTGTGTTTGTATAGGGTAGTGTCCGCATTGGTACTAACATGACTAACGAATCGAAACCCGTGGTAAAAAACCTCCCATCCACCCGCACAATCGACCGCATGGACCAAAACGGAAATCGCCAAGATTCTGGAGGTGTTTGTCCAATCCCTTGGTCCTTTGTAGGAAGGGGGGGGGGGGGGGGGTACTGATTTGATGACGGTGAGCTGTTTGGTCCGGGATGTCAACAACAGGGTTGCGCGGAAGTGGTCCCGAGACGAGATGTCCTGCAACTGCAAACGTCCCGACGCCTCCTTTGCAGATGGGGGCAGAGGGCAGTGTGGCTGCCATGGCACAGAGACAGGGTCCGTTCCCTCTAAAGCCCTGCCAATGTACGTAGTGTAGCTTTCTGCGTCCCTGAGAAAGGAGGCGGCAGCCCAGCAGGGGGTGCGCGGGGTTCCTGCTTGAATGCGTATTATTTCTCTTTACATTCAAACTCGGGAACGGCGCGGGTTGCGAAAGTGGAGCGCAGCTGCGCCATGCCGGGCTGCCGGCCAGCCACCAGACGCCCTCACGCCCGCACGCCAACCTTTCCTCCAGAGGGATGCCCGCCACCGGGCGACCATGCCTCGGTGCCCCCCCCCCCCCCCCCTCCTCGTACCCCCAGCTCACGCCACGTAGCGGTACAGGTTCGAGCTGTCGGCGTCGCGCTCCATGTAGTCTCGCGAGATCAGGTCCTCGATTCGCTTCTTGATGAGCTTGAAGTCGGGCTTGAACATGCGCGACAGCTGCTGCACCACCTCCAGGATGAGTTGCGCGCGTCACAGGCACGCGCGCGGAGGAGAGGGGACAGCGCCGGTTAGGGACCGTTCCAATGAAACACCGATGGGAACGGTGCAACGCGCCGTCCGATGGCAACGGTGCAAGCGGGCTTTGGGTTCGCAATGAAATGGTATTATCGATACTTTTATCGGGAAAAGCCACATGATTGTGCTGCTCCAGAAGGACGAGCAGAGCAGGACAGCGCCGGCTCGGCTACCATCGGTCGCCGAGCGGACGAGTACCAGTACGATCGGATAAGCGGCGCAGAAGCCGCGACGAGAGTATGATTGCCGAGCCGACGGTACCCATTGCATGAGCTAGCAGCAGAAGGCGATATCGGAAATCACCAAAGAAAAGGGCAATCAGAAAGGTCCTCTACAACGACTGCGGGGTGGAAGCAGCAATATGAGAAGACATGGAGTGGGCACGAGCACACGCATCAGACTTGGCCATCTGCACACCGGCAGAGAGAATGCCGCCCAGGGTACCATGCACGCAAGCCGAGACCCGCTGCAACAGCCCCCGCCGTGTGCGCGACAGGTGACGGCGGAACTCAGCAGGTTGGCTGGCGACAAAGTTCCGAAGTGCCTGAACGGATTGACCACGAAGAAAGCAAGAGGTCGGGGCGGAAGGACCGCCAGGGAAGCTGCGCACAGCCAACAGCACCGCGAAGATGTAGACCACCGTCAAAGCGGACTTCCCGAGACGGCCGCGGTCCTCAACCACAAAAGGGTAGTACCGGTGAACACCCTGCACTGGGGCGGAAGACGCCCGGTCCGCTGCCAACTTAGCATGCTCCGCCTCGGTCGCCGCGATTCCCGGGATGCACCAGCGGGGGTCGTTGCTCCAAGTGGGGGTCGTGGAGGACACGCACGCGAAGTCGATCATGTATGTAATCGCACGCCGCCCCCCCCCCCCCCCCCCCCACCCCGCCAGCGTCAGGTCCGACGGCTGCGAGCGGTTCGCTGGGCGCAGCCCACTCGTCTCAAGGGTCAAGTCGCCGGCTCCCGAACGGTCCCGGTCAAGCACCGCCCCCGCATCAATTGCCACAGATGCCCACAAGTTCTTCAAAGCGGTATGCATGCGGTGCTTGTAGTTCGCTACGGGGCATATGGGTAGATGATCCACGATGAAATCCGTAGCGCTCCGGTTCGAGCCATCCGTAGAGCGAAGCCATAAGGGATCAATACCACACGTGGGGCCAGGGCAAGTGACAAGCGCGGAACCTCCGCGCGGGCAAAGGCCCAGTACCCGCGCAGCGGCGGCCGAATAAGCAGCATGGGGAATCTTGCGGGCGGACTCGTGATCCGACTGGAAAAGCGATAGGGAGCCCGGCCCGCACGCGCTGTACAAGCGCAGGGTATCAAGTCGCGAGGCCGTTGCACTAGTACGTTGGAAGCTGAGATCGAGGGCCACGAAGTCACGCAAGCGAATCGCACGGCTGAGGTGGCGTTGGACAACCATGGTCGTGGGTTGATCATCGGAGGTCGCACCCGAACCCGTACCCGAGGGCGGAGCAGTAGAACCTCGCAGCGATTCTGGGAGGGAAACAGTCGCTGCTGACGGAGGGTGCGCCACTAATTCGCCCGGCGACGGTATCTTCAGAGCTACAAAAGCGCAAGTAGTAACGGTATTGGCAGTACTCGTACCACCGATAGGAAGCAATTGCTGCGCAGCAGAGGCGGCCTCACCAGTACCAACTCCAAGAGGAGTGGCCGTAAAAGGAGATGTGGTGACGCGCATTTCTCCGCTAGTGCTCGTACCCGTACGGGTCGTAGTACCAGCTGCTGGATCCGATGCAGCGGTGGTCGTAGCATTACTGACCGTAAGTAACTCGAAGATCTCGTGGGCGTGCCCATACGCCGCGCGTGCGCGCCGCACATCTTCTTGCGGTAACGTGGTTAGGGCCCGTACAGTCTCGTACACGCGGCGCGTCTCACGCGTCCATGGCAAAGCACTCGTAGCCACAGACGACACCTCGGCGCGGACCGCCTCGTATAAGGGGCCAAGGGCGGGCCCGTACTCCCGTACCAGCTTTGGCAAGACAATCGATTGCGCGGAATAAAACGCCGCGGGGGCCTCGGACTGCAGCAAGGCCAGATTCAGACCGCCAAAATCCGCGGGCATACTCATCTGAACGATTGCAGCCTCCGTGTGCGGTGTAGACTGGTCGCAAGCGTCCAGGCCAAGCAGCGAAAACGCAGCCGAAATGTTGGCGGCGTCCACGGCCTCCAAGAAAGGGTCCATCTCCGACGGCGGCATCATGCGGCTGAGGAAGCCAGTCTGCCGCACCGCGCAAACGACCAGCAACCGCATGGCCCCATGGTGGCAGCCGTATCCCGACGTGCCAAAGGAGGCGATGCGCTCCAACAGTGTGGCGTGGGCCTCCCGGCGCCGCCCCAACGCGCCGGTCATCCACTCGGGGTAATGGCTAATAGGAGCACCCAGGTACACGGCGCCATCCAGCACGGAGCCGACGCCGACGGTACAGAAAAAGCCGACGGTACAGTACGAGTGATTACATGTGCTAGATGCAAAATTCCAGAAATCCATACAGAAATCCAGAAGAAAATCCAGCTACAGGCCACCAGAGGCGGGAACGAGTACTGCGGTTTCAGTGTAAAGTAAAAACCCAGATATCCCGAAATTTTAGCGGATTAGACGCGGATAGTCCGAATGGGTATTGTGCAGCGGAACAGAACCGCAAGTAGGGTGGCAAAAAAAATGGCTGCGATACATATATGGCTGGTATATATATATTGTTTACGTTGATAGTCCTGTTCCGCCCCACCTGCTGGTGCTGCAGCTGCTTCCGGCTCTTCATCGTGCGCACAATGGCTGCGTCGATGGAGTAGCGCCGGTCCTTGTCCACGTCCTCGATGACCTTCTTCTTCTCGTCCTGCACCGGCAGAGATATCTGCGCGCGGGGGGCATGGCAACGCGGGATCAGCCGCGGAAGAGTGGGTGTTGGGGGGGGGGGGGGGGGGGGACGGGTGCTTGCGCCGGCGCACCTTGATGCGGCGCATGCGGTCAGTGAAGGCGTAGTTGAAGGTGAACGAGTCCTCCTTGCCTATGGACTTGTTCATGGGGCTCTTTAGCAGGACCGCGTACTTGGCACACGACAGCGAGTGCAGCAGGCGGGTGATGTCCTCCTCGGGCAGGTTTAGCCGCTCCTTGATGTCGCCGTACGTCATGGTCTCCTCTGCGGGACAAGGGAGGAGGGGGTGGAGCAGCGCATGCGTCAGGGCCTCCTCGCGCTGCGCGGTGCTGACGTGGCACTGCACGCATGCCGATGGGGGGTGGTAGGAGGGCGCAACGGGCGCCAGGGCGCGGGGAGGGTCACCCTGGTTGAACAGAAGCACCGGCGCCGCCTGAAAGGTTGACAGCACCAGCTCGATCGGCTTGGCTTTGAAGTTGCCCTTGATGTGACAGTTGCCCAGGGCGTAGATCCAGGTCAGCTTGCGGTGCTTGGTGGTTGCCTCGTAAAACTCCTTGAACTGCTCCACCCCTGCGAGTGGCGCGCGGGGCCGCGTGAGCCTGGGCGCCCAGCGCAGGGCAGGCGGGGGACCAGCGGGTAAATGGCGCGGCGTGCGCACCGCACACCATCTCCTCCGGCAGGGCCAGTTCCATCGCCTTGTAGGTGGGCCAGAAGCCAGTGGTGAGCACCGTCACGGTGAGCTCGATGTTGAGGTCCTTGGGGTGGCGGCTCCTCCAGTCGTCAAAGTCCTGCGCGTTCTCGCGCGCAAGGCGCAGGTCCTTCACCATGCCCTCCATCTGCAATAGGGGGTTACAGCGAGGGGGGGGGTGGGGGGGGGGGGGGGGGGTCAGCCTACACCTGTTGCATGTAGTGAAGGGAGCATGCCGATCCCTGACCCCCCACGCCGCCCACCTTGGAGGTGAACTGCGCGCCACACTGCTCCTTGAGTTTGCACAGGATGGAGCGCTCGTGGTCCTCCGACGCCGACTTGTCAAACAACAGTCAGCGCGAGAGCTTCTTCCGGTAAAACTCGCCGAAGAGGTCCTTGTCGCTGATGTACGCCAGCGGCTCCACCACCTTGTCCAGCGTCAGCTCGATCTCGTCGTCGCTCAGCTTCTCGCTGCCACCCTGCGAGCACAAGCCGCCAGCCCGAGGCGCGCGGTCAGCGGCTGAAAGCGCTTGGGGGCAACACATCTCGCCATGGGTAAGGTGGAGGGGGGGGCGGAGGTTGGCGCCCACCTTCTTGAGCAGGTTGTCAGCGAAGTTGGCCATCATGGAGATGCTGGCGAAGCACGTCTTCACGTACTGTGGCGCGGCAACAAGAGGCCGGTCAGGGCACTGGCGACTAGCATATTGCACATGAGGCCACGCGACCGCCAATGCCCGAGCATCAGCATCAGCATCAGCATCGGCAGCGGCAACAACTCGATGACGGAGGGCCTGGCGGCCCCGGCGGGGCCCCACGCACCTCCATGATTGTACTTGTCATGCAGGTCGATGACCTTGCGCACGTACAACTGCTCGTGGGAGCCGCCGCCCTCACCCTTGCCTTGCTTGCCTGCCGCCAAAGGCACACACACGCCAGACCGTCAGCTAAAACAAGCAAGGGATTGAGGGATGACGGAGGAGGGGAGGGGGGGGGGGGGGATCGAAGCAGAGCATGTTGCTAGGGGTAACAGTGCCGGGGGGGGGGGGGGGGGGGTACCGGCGTCTTTCTCTTTGCGCGGGTTGGCGGCCTCCATGACCTCCTTCACCAGCGCCATGCCCCTCGCCCTCCACGTGCTTCTTGAACATCCCCGCCACGGGGTCCAGCCTCTTGGGGATGCGGTTGAACATGCGGTACATGCGGGCCAGGTCCTCCGTCTGCGGATGGTGGCAGCCGGGCGGGACATGTCAGCGGCGGCCCGGCAGTCGGTGTTCCTTAAGGGCGGGGAAAAGCGGGTTGCATTGACAACAAAGTATTAAAAGCGTTTGATTGCAGCGGCGCTGGGAGGCGGAGGGGGTTTGTCCGGGGGGTTGCTTCTTGGGGCGGTGGACCGCGAGGCTATGGATGCCTCCTAGTGCGAGTTTGTGCATGGTACCGCTGCGACTGAGGGTGATGGGGATGATTACAATCTGACACTGCCAACCTTTTCGAAGTAGGGCGCTGACCACGTGTTGGTATTTTTCGTCGATGAGAGCGTGTACGGTGGCATGATTCAGACCAGTGCAGTATTTGAATTCGATTATCTGTACTTTTTGAACTACTATGGGATCGCTGCTAGGAGATATGGCTTCGGTGGCTAGGTCGCATTCGAATCCGACGATGTATACTGCGTCCGGCTTAGTGTTCATGGCGGGTACATGGCACATTTTTGAGTCAAAACGGTCCAATTCCTGGACTCAAAAATGTGCCCCCACGTGATCGCTTAGGCTGGGATATGTACCCATTTTTCGGTGCAATGCAATACTATACGAGAGTACTAAGAATGGCACATCGGCGTGTCCTCTTCGCGCCCTCAGTCGCGTAAAGTACTATCCGCCTCACCTTGGAAGATTGCGGACGCGAGGGCGTGGCGACTGGCGTTTCAAGCCTGGAAATCGAGCCTCACTCGCACAAAGAAGACGCCCCGGGCCTACGAGTCTATCGCCGACCTCGGAGATTGTGTTCGTCGCAACGAGATGCTACCTCTGAACCCTGCTGACAGCGACGCGGCGTTGGGGCGAGATGTCGGCGCAGGCGGCGGTGCGGGCTTCGCGTCCCGAGATGAGGGCTCCTTGGGCGGAGATGCGGGTCGGGGAGGCGGAGATGCGGCACCGCCACGTGAAGATGTGGCCCTGCGACTCCCACCAGCGGCACCCAAAGGCGCCTGCTGACGGCTTGACGCGGCTTCGCGTTTCGGCTTAGGCGCCTGGAAGGGGTCGTCGTCCTCCAACTCTTTCGCCATCTTTAAGGAGGAGTCGGCCCGAGCTTCTTGGAATGCTTCTTGCGCAGCTTCATGGGCGACAAACTGCTGCTCTTGCCTCCATAGGCGGAGATGCGGGTCGGGGAGGCGGAGATGCGGCACGGCCACGGGAAGATGTGGCCATGCGACTCCCATCAGCGGCACCCGAAGGCGCCTAACGGCTTGACGTGGCTTCGCGTTTCGGCTTAGGCGCCTGGAAGGGTCGTCGTCCTCCAACTCTATCGTCATCTTGAAGGAGGACTCGGCCCGTGCTTCTTGGAATGCTTCTTGCGCAGCTTAATGGGCGACAAGCTGCTCTTGCCTCCCGTGCTCAACGCACCGTGCGGGCGCTTCGTCGCACTCGAAGGCTGAGGTTCACTCGGCGGCTTGGCAGTCTCCAAGGGACCAAGCCTGCTCGGGGGAGGGGCGGAACTGCTCGAAGCTCTATCAAGAGACCTGCTGCAGCGCCGTTTTGGGAGCCATCTCCGCCGGACCCCGGTGGCGGTGGTTGAGATGCGGGCTTAGAGGACCCGCCAGCCTGACGCGGCGCCGCTACAACCTGGTAGTAGCGGTCGTCGACCAAGACGGTGGGGGGTAAAGAGCTGGCTCGGCAACCTTCCAGTATGAGGATTTTTATGACAAAAAGGGGATTTAATTGCCCATATGCTTTACAATACTATACAGATTGTAAGGCAGTACCACTAATGCCTGATATTTGCTCGCGGCACGCCGCAGATTGCAGCAGCGCTGCACCGCAGATGCTGCCTTAAGGCAGACTTTAATTGCCTAGATGGCTGCAAACCATTTCGTATGCGGGGTTGCATGGCATAGAAGGGAAAGGAACACGCACCTGCTTGACAATACTATGCAGATTGCAAGGCAGTAGGGCTAATACCTGATATTTGCTGGCGGCACACCGCAGATTGCTGCAGCGCTGCACCGCAGATGCTGCCTTTAAGCATGCTTTAATTGCCTGGATGGCTGCAAACCATTTATAAGCATGCGGGGCTGCATGGCATAGAAGGGATATAAACACGCACCTGCTTGACGATACTATACGGACTGCAAGGCAGTAGGGCTAATACTTGATATTTGCTGGCGGCACGCCGCAGATTGCTGCAGCGCTGCACCGCAGATGCTGCCTTTAAGCATGCTTTGATTGCCTAGATGGCTGCAAACCATTTAGTATGCGGGGCTGCATGAATAACCAACATGCACCGGCCGCCGCGCGTTGGCGCCGCGATGCGCCGGCCGCGGCGCGTTGGCGCCGCGCTGCCCCGGCCGCGGCGCGTTGGCGCCCCGCTGCCCCGGCCGCGGCGCGTTGGCGCCCCGCTGCCCCGGCCGGGGCGCGTTGGCGCCCCGCTGCCCCGGCCGCGCTAGCAAAGGAAGTGCGGTTTGTGAAATCGACGGACAGGAGTCTATTCAACTCTTATCTGCGGTTGAGAATGATTTGTTATGATCGTTGACTATGATTAATGAGGTATTGTCCAGGGAGCTATGGCAGCGAATTTCAAGCTGCATGAATCCCTTGTCACGGACCAGACACGAACTCACGTTGCTTGCCGAGGTGCTCCGAGAGATGCGCCCTTAAAGTCGCCGAATCTCTTCCGACGACCAACCACAAGGCGCGTCCGTTGGTTTCGGAGTTTCTTGGGTGCTTGGACGCGATGAAAAGTACACGACCCGCTGTCAACAGGCTGTCGAGGTAGACCATTCGCGGGAGGGGCCTTTGCGTCAAGTAGGTGCTCAGAATCTGCACGCGATAGATTTCCGCCTTGGAGGCCGCCAGCAGCTATAGGAGCAAATTCAGGTGACTTAACCAAGGCGACATGACAACGACAAAGGGCTCCTTGCCTAGGGCAGCGTTACAAGGGCTAGGGGAGACAGTACCCGGGTTTAATTGTACACGAGAGATGCGGGCGTTCACCTGTCCCCACTGCGGAGATGCGGGTAATTCCACCCTTTACGGTCAATTCGATCTCTCCACTACCCTCCGCATCTCTTGCTCGGCAGTCGTGCCAGCGGTGGCCTCAGCCACCGCTGCTTTGACGTCCGCGAGGACGTACCCGTCGTCCCCAATTTGGGCCCCCGGGTTCCAGTGCCGCATCTCTTTCGCCGCCGCCATGGTTCTCGCCGTCTCGCATACACGAACCCACGTTGGTTGCCGAGGTGCTCCAAGAGATGCGCCTTTAAAGTCGCCGAATCTCTTCCGACGACCAACCACAAGGCGCGTCTATTGGTGTCGGGGTTTCTTGGGTGCTTTGACGCGATGAGAAGTACACGACCCGCGTTCAACAGACAGTGGAGGTAGTTCATTTGCGGGCGGGCCCCTTGCGTCAAGTAGGTGCTCGGAATCTGCACGCAACAGATTTCCGCCTTGTAGGTCGCCAGCAGCGGTAGGAGCAAATTCAGGTGAGTGAACTAAGGCGACGTGACAACGACAAAGGGATCCTTGCACATGGCAGCGTTACAAGAGCTAGGAGCGACAGTACACCGGTTTGTACGCGAGAGATGCGAGGGCTCATATGCCCCCACTGCGGAGATGCGGGTAATCCCACCCTCTACCTTTAAATTCTCTCCACCCTCCGCATCTCTTGCTCGTCAGTCGTGCCAGCGGTGGCTTCAGCCACCGCTGCTTTGACGTCCGCGAGGACATACCCGTCGTCCCCAATGTGGGCCTCCGGGTTCCAGTGCCGCATCTCTTGCCGCCGCCATGGTTCTCGCTGTCTCGCATACACGAACCCACGTTGGTTGCCGAGGTGCTCCGAGAGATGCGCCCTTAAAGTCGCCGAAACTCGTCCGACGACCAACTTCAAGGCGTCGACAATTGTCACATATCGCCCCCTCCTGACGGCAGTGAGTGACGCGCAGCAATTGAGAAAGATGATGAGGAGCACCCCCCCCCTCCCCGCCACGCCGTCGACATTGCTGGCAGGACCCGAGCCGCAGTCCGGGTCTGCCATGACGAGGGCTTTTGCCGGGCCATTTTACCAAGGGACGAGATTCGCATCTGCCGGTGAGCTTCTTGGACATACTCGTTGCGAATCCCCCGCAGCTCGTTGTACACAAGCCGGTGGTCTTCAGAGGCCAAGAAGGCCCGCATGTTCACCGTGCTCTCGTCCCTGCCCCTCCCTTGCAGTCTGAGGTCATCGGGTACTGCGGATCGTGCATGAGGTGTTAGAGGTCGTGGGCAGACAAGGACGAAAACACGAAACGGGTGGGAAACGGGGCGGGTGTCACCACTCATGTCGATATGCGCGACGGCGATGTGCGCTTCAGGCAGCCCACGGCGCCCTGATGAGAGATGCGAGCGAAGATGCGAGTCCGCGTACCGTTGGAGTCGCTCCTGGGAGAGGGTCCAAAGGTGGCACACCTTGAGGCTTGGGGGGTGAGGCTCAGGCTCGCCGTGAGGCGAAGGCTGCGAATCTCCGGCCCCGGGCCATAGCGGTTCGCTTCCATGTTGCCCACCGCCCGGCTGCAGGGGCCTCATGGGCTGAGTCGTGCGTATTGGCGCCTGAGACGCCCTCTTGCCGGAACGCAAGTGCATCTGCGGAGAATCGTGCGCCATGGGGGTCACTAGCAGTGTGTCGAGAGCCCCGCTCGTTGGGTCAAAGCCAAGTACGGCCGCAGATGTCCCCGCCACGCACATGACTCTGCAAGCGGGCAGATGTGCGTTTTGCTCTGCCAAGACGGTCTGCCATGCTTTTGTGCACCGAGAAGCGTTAAGATGCCTCAAAGAATACAAGCGCGAGGGAGCTTGCGAGGGGTAGATGAGTGGGAAGCACAGTGGCGGCGTAGCATTCGGGGCCAAAAAAACGGTTAGCATGGAAGGGTAGCGACGACGCATCTCGTCAAAGGGCGGTGGACAGTCGTGTAGTACATAGTGCAGGTTCATTTCACTGAATAGTACCTCGTACAGTGTTGGCAAGAAAAGGAATGTGTCAAAGGCCAGTTTCACAGTACATTCGTACAGTGTTAGGCGTAACTCAAATTTGCACCCCCCCAAAGGGATACAATATTGAGTTAGGGGGGTGCAATTTTGAGTCCAGAAATGTGCCGATTTTGACTCAATAATCGCCCATTTTCCGTTCAGGGCGGAGGTGTGTGTGTGTGTGGGGGGGGGGGGGGTAGCATGGTCGTGGGGAGCAGGGTGGGTGCTTGGGCGGCTCTGGGACCTTCGGTTTCCCCTTCTTGGGTGTCCGCTAGGCGACCGGAGATGTTGATGCACGGAACTGTGTGTTTAATTCTGTCGGTTAGGTCGGAGATTAGGGTGTCTCTGTCGAGGGAGGAGAACCCAGCCACAGGTTTGTTGCCTGCGTCCTTGTATTCAACGTGACAGCGACCGCCGTTCAGGACTTCCAGCTCGTTGAGGAGGAGTTTAAGTGTGATGTTGTATCGGTGTGTCTTCAAGCCGGCCATGGAGGGGCAGTTGCCTGCCATGTGGCCGTTGCTGAGGTGATGTCCATATTTCCCGCATGTGAAGGACGGCATGCCTTTGCGTCTCATCCGGCTTGAGTGTGTTCCCCACATAAATTTCAGCATGTGGATTCCTTCCGGAGTGGTGATGTACGAGGGGGTGACGAAGTCCGGCATTACACCTGTGGCCAACGCCTGGTCCATGAGGCGGGGGTGTAGGGTTTTGTCGGAGGCGTCGCAGCCTATTGTAGCGTTGGCGT
Source organism: Tetraselmis striata (assembly GCA_006384855.1). NCBI lineage: Eukaryota > Viridiplantae > Chlorophyta > Chlorodendrophyceae > Chlorodendrales > Chlorodendraceae > Tetraselmis > Tetraselmis striata. The sequence goes on along the minus strand of VCJN01000033.1, from coordinate 6,300 downwards.
GTTTCCGGAGGGTGATGGTTTTCAGTTTGTGGGGGGTGTGAGTGGTGGTCGGCGCGCCTTGGCATGGGTTCAGCGACACGTCATCGGCTGGTTTGGGAGTCGCGCCTACGGTTACGATAGTGTCAGGTGGGATTGTCCCGTTGGCTATTTTGCCGGCGGTAGCGTCGACTTGTTCGTTGCCTTCGACCCCAATATGGGCTTTGACTTTCTGGATGATGGTTCGGAGTCCCAAATTTGCTTGATGTCGGAGTTGGTGCACTATGTGTTCGAGTAGTATTTTGTAAGCGTGGCGTCGTAATAAGGTGGCCGGCTGGTACATCATGCGTTCTATTAGGGAGACTGCGCCATCTGAGAGGATGTGCTTCGGAAGGCTAGACTCCAGTGCCACCGATATGGCGGCAATTTCGGCTCTTGTGATGATGCGGCGAATAGTGTCCGCGTCCACTCCCACTGCGATGGATTCAATGCGCTGGAATATAAACCGGGCAGGGTGGCCGGATGGAAGGGTCGATAGAACAGGGGCACTGAAGGTGATTTCCACTCCAACAATTTCACAACTGTGCCGACTGCGGCCTCCTTGGCGGCGGCCTCCTTCTTCAGTTTCTTCTAATAATCTGTGGCTCGGGTGCTTGGACTTGGACTTGGCTTTGGGTGCGGCGGGCTTGCGGTCGGCCTTGGGCGTGGTCTTGCCTGCGGGTACAGCGGGCTTGGGATCGGGCTCGGCCTTGGGCTATGTGTTGGCCTCGGCTTAGACGAGGTTGATCATCTGCGCAGTCACGTGAATGGGCTCCTCGTCGTCCGATGATTCACACTTTTCGTTAGAATGTATCCGTGGGCGTCTTAGTCAACCTCTCCGCCTTCGTCCGGCATGCTCAACCCCACAAAGTAGGTCGTCATCACAGGAATCGGTGGTACATCGGAGCAAATATTTAACTACTAGGAATTTATCATTCATGGAAACATGTGCATTCTATGGAATGGGTTGTACATTCGTCCCGAGAAGCATGAGCCTTTTTGAGATGGGCCGGCAGCTTGAGCCGCAAATGAGAGTCAACCATAGTCTCGCTGATGTGCCTTCAAGTAGCGGTGCGGGATCTCTTCATGGGAAGTCCTCAATCGTGTGCCGCAATTCTCGTCCTCAATGCGCAAGTTGTGCTCCCGCCACACGTCCACGCGCTTGATGGTCGCGCCTTCCAATTGAATCGTATTACTGTCGAAACATACCAAATGAAGAGCGTTACATGGGGACTCCTTCGCCCTTGCGGCTGCTGCAACCTGCCAATGATGCGAAGGCACGCGTATCATGTGAATTGGGTCATCTCGCAGGCGGTTGATGGCATACTTGGGTCAGGCTATGGCCTACCAGTGTTGTTCCTATTCCGCAAGTGACGTCCACAGCTGTGCCGCGGGCGGGGGCCGAATCCATGAATATTTTCATAACAGCTGATTCCCGTTTCTTGTTCCGAGCGGACCCTTCGTGGAGACATTGCAGCCGTGCCGGCACAGGCGCGTGGATGAAGTTGGTGAAATAACGTTGCGAGCCTTTTGAATCGGGCTTGATAAATACGGCGGGTGTCGAATCGCCGGGCTTGTCACGCCAACCGTAGAACCCGATGTGCTCTACTTGGTGGATCCACCTCTTGCCAATACCGGGCTGAGAGGACCCCATGCTCAAATATATCGCCTTGAAGCTCCAAGGGTTGTTTAGCAAAACTGAGCTGTCGTTGGCAAACTGTTAGTCTGATTAAAACCAGACCACATGTGTCGGTTAGCCGTGTCCGGTCGACTGTGTCAACTCCAGCGTGTCGCCAAACTTAACCTTGCCCCATGGTTCTCTGTCGAATTCGAGGACTATTGCTTCTGCACCAGCGCCACGCATTCCCGAAGGTCGTTTTGCCGCGCCGTAGTTCATGTGTGCGGTCACGATTGAGATGTCGCCGACGGTATTACTGGTGATGTCTTTGATGCAATTTCGGATGTCCCTTTAGGTTGTCCCAATCATGCAAAAACCAGGGTCACCTAAATTCCACCGAAAGCACTCGTATTGTAGTGAAAAGGCATGTTTTTTTATGAAAATTAGCGTTAATGAACTTGTACATGGTACTACATGCATCAAAAGTAATGAACGGATTTTGACATCTCAACTTCAAATCGGTGCCCCATGTGGTACAGCGAGCCGTTCGGTACCGGGTGTGTATAACAAAACAAAGCATCATTGTTACTTCCGGGCTGCGGATTGAGCGTTTAAGCGGCGCTCTCCGTACGCTCGCACGCCCGTGCGCATTTTCGATTCTCGAAGTGGGCATATTCCGCGTACTGAGGCGGGCCCGCCCGCCGCACGTGAACTACCACGGTGCGCGGACTTAGCACGGTCTTAGCGGGCGCGGGTGCTGATGCGACTAAGTACCGCACACAGTTTACAGCCACACTATAACCTCATGTACTCCGCGCTTATACTGCGATTCTGGCGCATTTTCTTGCTAACCGGCAACTTCCGTTTTTTCCCGGGGCGTACCAGCGGGCGGTCATCGCTGATTTTTGAAGCGCATACTCCAAGCGCGGCCATGGGCTCGCGAAGCAAGATAGCCGCAACATGACCCCACATGTTCTCAGAGTAGGACATATAAAAACGCTAGATAGCATCTGATGTACGCCGCTTACATGCCAGGCAACGCATTTACATCTGGCAAGATGTAGCATTCACCAATGCTAGATGCAAATGCGCATATGTCCACCATATATACGCTATCGCATTCATTGAGCGACTACTAGGGCCGGGTAGCTCGAGGAAATACTATGAGGATATATGCCCACAGGGCAACATTTGGTTTGGCGACATGTGGCGTGCAGTCTGCGCACGAATTAAGGCCTGCCCGTTCATTACTTTTGACGCATGCTTGAGTGGAAAATATGATACGCATATTTGGCGTTTAATACTGCCGATGTTATAGGCAAAGGTTTTCAGGTAACAAATGTAGTTTTGGTGTATGTTTCACTTTGTGTGTCCTCCTCCCGCGCTGAAAACCTTTGATAGTCGCCTAGGCACTGAGGCGCATAGTTTTTTGCATTGCTCTATTGATACATTGCCCCATTTGCGATGGATTGGATTTCAAAGCTGCGGGGATTCACATTCCCCGCAGCAAGTCCTAAACTATGTAAGTTCCACATATTCTCGATAGGCTTCAAATCTGGGGAGCACAAATGTGCGCGCACCACTTATGAGATGTGCAAGTTTTTTGTCATGTCGACTTTGCCCTATGCGGAGAGGCGCCATCTTCATATACCATTAACGGCTGTCCTCCAGAGAGCCGCCACGTACCTTCAGGAACGAATAGATTCTCAATCATCTTGCAGTATTCCTTCGCTCACACACCTTTTGTCTTGTATTCTTTGCGCCATGTCGTTCCCATGACTAGATGCAAGCTTGACACGGCATCTGTGCTTGGTTTGGATGCCTGACTACCTCTTGCTCCACCGGTTTGCCGCGGCGTTGCCACCTCCGTCACCCCGAGAGATCTTATTGCTGCCAACATGTCTTAGAAAATGTGAACATCAAGTTTTGTATTTATGAGTTTTCGATATCTTTTACCCATACCACTCGTTGCTGCTCGTGACTGTTACTGCGTCGTTGCCTCTGATCCATTGGCTTGAACTTATCCATTGGCTTCAACCTTCCGGCCGCCGTCGCTTCTTAGCACGGCGCACGGTGCTCGTGCTGACCGTCTTTGCCGTATGCCTATGCGCCCACAGTCGGCAAGCAATAGTGGCGACCCCTACGGCCTCCTTTCCCTAGGCCATTTGCCTCGCCCCCGAAGCAGCCTTGCTGTAGGGAACGCGCGGCCTACCTTGCCGCGTGCTTACCAAACCCTTCTCCCGCCGCAGCGCGCCGAGCCCACCGGCGGACGAATTCCTCGCTACGGCCCATAACCCGCATCACTCGGATTTGTCTATATATCACTATGCGACCACTTGGGGACGATCGCGCAAGGGGTGAACATACCAAATACATCTTGGTAGAAAATGAAGTCGAAATTGAAATTGACTTACAATATGCTGACTTGCTGCTCTCCACTCCCCAAGCCGAGTTGCTTTTAGGACTTGCTTCATCCAACCGCTCTGGGAACCCCATCCAGGGATTAGGGCCGCAGCTTCCGGCCTTCCTTCTTTTCGCTTGCGCCCCTCATCCTTTCATTCATGCCGCTTGATATTGCCCCCCCCCCCCCCCCCCTTGCCGTAGCGAGGGTGTCGTGTAAGCGGATCTGCGGAAGCGTGTATGTTAACGGTAGGTGTGCATGCGGGGTTTGTGGGAGGTACTTGGGTTGGACATGGCAGGTTTGAGGGACTTTCGGGACATGCGGAGGAGAGTATGTAGCCATCCGATTGAATGTCTTTGGAGTTTTCTACAGAGGCGGAGTGTAGGGGCGCTGGGAGGTGGAGGGGGTTGTCCGGGGGTTGCTTCTTGGGGCACATCTTGGTAGCACGATGCATGTCATGCAAGTGACGCGCAACCAAAGCTAAACGTGTAATACCCCATCCCACTGAAGGCGTCAATAGCAATGAACGGATTTTGACATCTCAACTTCAAATCGGTGCCCCATGTGGTACAGCGAGCCGTTCGGTGCGGGGTATGTAGCGACCTATAACAAAACAAAGCATCATTGTTACTTCCGGGCTGCGGCCTGAGCGTTTAAGCGGCGCTCTCCGTACGCTCGCACGCCCGTGCGCATTTCCGATTCTCGAGGTGGGCAGATTCCGCATACTGAGGCGGGCCCGCCGCACGTGAACTACCACGGTGCGCGGACTTAGCGCGGACTTAGCGGGCGCCGGTGCAGGTGCGACTAAGTACCGCACACAGTTTACATCCACACTATAACCTCATGTACTGCGCGCTTATACTGCGATTCTGGCGCATTTTCTTGCTATCCGGCAACTTCCGTTTTTTCCCGGGGCGCACCAGCGGGCGGTCGTCGCTGATTTTTGAAGCGCATACTCCAAGCGCGGCCATGGGCTCGCGAAGCAAGATAGCCGCAACATGCCGCCGCGTACACGCGATGCAACGCATTTACATCTGGCAAGATGTAGTGTTCACCAATGCTAGATGCAAATGCGTATATGTCCACCATATATACGCCATCGCATTCATTGAGCGACTACTAGGGCCGGGTAGCTCGAGGGAATAAGATGAGGATATATGCCCACGGGGCAACAATTGGTTTGACGACATGTGGCGTGCAGTCTGCGCACGGATTGAGACCTACCCGTTCATTACTTTTGACCCCAGTAGTATCTTCGCAATTGGCCAGCCGCTTGTAGCGTTTTGGGGATACCGCCCATCCTTTTGCGCCTTGCTTGGGCCAGAAAATCCTATTCAACCGCGGTTCAACCGCCGCGATCTGAGCAGTGTCATTGAAGTCGTGGGTCTTAGTCTTCGAACCTTGAACTTGGAGACCGGAGAGGTGCTTTAGCATGGGTGTGAAAGGTGCAGTATTGAGACAAGGACAAGTGATTTGAGCGGACGGATTCTTGTTACATGCCGGTTGGCCGCCGGCTCAGCATAACTGGCAGGTCGTGGCATATCGGGCTAGAGGTCACGGATGACCGGGTAGTAGCAGGCAGATGGCTCCATATGTACTATAACAGATGTGGGCCGCGGGGATATTACCCTCGGGCTTTGGGCGCACGCAAGCATACGAGTATAGTCGTAAAAATATTTAGAATGGTTTACAAGTATTACGCAAATGATATGTAACACTGGTACGGGTATAGCTGCATGCATAGGTAGGGATTGGGGAACAGACCCTAACATTCCTACCCCTCGCAGAAAATCAAGGCAGGGGTCTCAAGGGTTGAGGGGAATTCGGGCACTCAGGGTATTTTCGGGCAAGTTCACGGTAGTATGGGCGGCAAAACAGTTGACAAGACGGGTGTGCGTTGGGCATAGACAGTAAGCATATCAACCTTTATGAGGTTGCAATAGGGCTCCCAAGAGTTATGCGAAGAGTCATAGCCTAACCATTTGCACAAGGAATACAAGGGCGGGGCCACGAGCATAATGATCGGCATCATGTTCGACTATGTGATCAAGAATGTTCTCAACAATGAATTCATCTTTGGAGGGGGGGGGGGGTAAGTCGACCAGGGACAACATCCGGGGGCGGGGGGGGGGGGTATTAGGCGAATAGCAGCGGCGTAACTTGAAAATGTGAAACACAAGCTGACACTCAATGGTCGGGGGCAATCGAATGCGGCATGCCTGGGAGGAATTTTAGGACGATCGGAAACGGGCCGAGGAATCGCTGG
>VCJN01000032.1:0-50351 GCA_006384855.1 Tetraselmis striata | reverse complement strand
TTACTGCTGACGAATCAGCAAGCGAGACGTCCCCGCCCCTTTTATTCTTACAGCGACTAAACGGTGGTGCAAGTATGTGCTGGAAAATGATGCTGTAAAAAGGGGTCGCCGCGGTGCGGGGGCAGTCGCCGACCCGGGGCCCGGCGTCCGTCGACGGACGGGCGACGGTCGAACGACGGCGTCCGGCGTCCATGCCGGTACAGGCGGCGGGCACGGCGATTCGCGGCGTGCCCGCCCCGTAGACCTGACGACCGGCTCGACCTGCGCGGCCTCGTGCGGGATGCGGGCCGCCTGTAGGCGGCTTGTACTGTATTGCTGATCTTGTAGTGCTGCTTTTTTGGGGGGGGGGGGGGGGGTAACACAACTTTTTGCGGTGGGTTGGGTACTGGCCTTTTTGTAATGCACACCGGTAGTCAGGGCCCGCTTTTACGCGGCTGTAGAGATTTAATATGTTTTACAAATTAATAACGTCTCTTTAAAAATAAATTACTGATAAATCTAACGCTAAAAGCAGTATTACCCGGAAACACAGGATTACAAGATCAACACTACAAGCCGGCTAAAAGCGGCCCGCATCCCGCCCAGGCTCAACCCAAGAGGTAGGGGCACCTCCACAAATCCCCGGCGCGAAGCGCCGCTTAGTGTACATTAGGAATACTATTTATGCCGGTATGGTGTAGCCGCCACATGTCACTCACATATACAGCCCCGCGTCCGCCGACCCCGGGCCCGGCGTCCGTGGACGGACGGGCGACGGTCGAACGACGGCGTCCGGCGTCCGGTTCCGGTACACGCGGCGGGCTTGGCGTTTCGCGCCGTACCCGCCCCGTAGACCTGACGACCGGCCCGACCGGCGCGGCCTCGTGCGGGATGCGGGCCGCTTTTCGGCGGCTACTTGTAGTGCTGATCTTTTAATACAGTACTGCTTTTAGCGGTGTGTTTGTTACTGGCCTTTTTGTAATGCACACCAGTATTCAGCGGCCCGCTTTTACGCGGCTAGTAGATTTGATCTGTTTTTTAAAGAATTATTTTTTAATAGCGGGATCGTGCACGGGTGGCGCCTTGGTAGCCTTGGCCCCGCCCCTGATGCCACTGCCGCGGAGGAGCAGTGTGAGCTGGACACCGGCGTCTCACGTCGTTGCTGGTCCGGTCAAGTTCCCGTTCGCTGTTCTTTGAGCACCCTCTCCCTTCCTGTCCTGTCGGCGCCTCCACATCACATGCGGCCTAGTGCCGCTATTGGAGTGGCCCGGGATGTTGAGCTGGGAAGGGAGTTCTACGTTCGGCGGAAGGGGACGCGGCCGAGCTGGCGGCGGATCTGGCGTTGGCCGGAACAACGCGCGTTGGACGCCGGCGTCTCACGTCGTTGCTGGTCCGGTCAAGTCCCCGTTCGCTGTTCTTTGAGCACCCCTCTCCCTTCCTGTCATGTCGGCGCCCCACATCACATTCGGCCTAGTGCCGCTATTGGAGTGGCCCGGGATGTTGTATGTGCTGGGAAGGAAGTTCTACGTTCGGCGGAAGGGGACGCGACCGAGCCGGCGGCGGATTTGGCGCTAGGCGGAACAGCGCGCACTACACCGGCGTCTTACGTCGTTACTGGCCCGGTCGACTCTCCATTCCCTACTCGTTGAGCACTCTCTCCCTTCCTGTCATGTTGGCGCCTCCACAGCACATTCGGCTCAGCGCCGCTATTGGAGTGGCCCGGGATGTTGTGCTGTGGAAGGCGTTCTACGTTTGGCGGAAGGACGCGACCGAGCTGGCGGCGGATTTGGCGTTGGGTCTGTTGCACGCCCGTGGCGCCCCGTTCTGGGTTGGATTCCCCCACTTCCGTTCCTTGCTGCGAGACCTCTACTTCGAAGCCCCTTTCCTGTCGGCGCCTTCACATTACATTCGGCCTAGTGCCGCTATTGGAGTGGCCCGGGATTGTGTGATGGGGAGAGCGTCCCTACTGCGTGGAGCGGCGGCTGGCTCGTGGCGATGCATGATCGGTGGCTGTCATGGCGGTTCCCGCCTCTTGTGGCCCGTAGCTGGATTTTCTTCTGGATTTCTGCATGGATTTCTTGAATTTCGCGGCTAGCACATGTAATCATCATCAGTATTAACAAATCTACCGCTAAAAGCAGACCTGAAAGATCAACACTACAAGCCGGTTAAAAGCGGCCCGCGCATCCCGCAGGACGCTTAACCCAAGAGGTAGGTGCACCTCCACAAATCATCCCCGGCGCGAAGCGCCGCTTAGATAAAAAACATCGATATCATTAATAATCCCTATCACATGCCTTAGTGTTTTTCGCGGTACCGGTACACGCACCCTTAGATAAGCATGAACAGCTGATGCAACTGCGCAGCGCTAAGGCCGCCTGGCCCGGTCTGCACGTCTCCAGCATTCGCGAGCTGACCGGTATACGGTTATGACGATGCATGGCTGGAGGAGGATGAGGCCACATCGGACGGCGATATTGCGCGTTCGAGGATGTATTGCGCGTCCCGCGCGCTCGCTTCATTTGCGAATCATAACTGGGGGTCAGCTACGGGTGTTGGACCGTCGGAGGAAGGCCCGGTTTTATCGGCGGGTGCTGCGGTTCCTACAATGGGCGCACACTGCGCGCGCGTTTCGTTGACGAATGACAACTTCTGCCTAGAGGCGCCCACTGTGACGGGTATTTCTGAATTTTAAGCAGGTCTAAGCGTATTAAACCACAATGCCGGAAATGAATACTAGGGTCAAAACCACGATGTTTAAGGGTGCATGGGTGCTTATTGTGAGTATTTACTCTGCCTAGCTCTACATGTGCTTGTCTCAGATCACGGAATGTATTAGATAACTAACCGCATTAATGACGGTATAATCCCGGAACTTGTCATGTCTATCAGTTCAGCTGACCGAGCCCACCCGGCTACCGAGTGGGCTATAAGGGCTTCTCGGCAGGGTCGCATCCAAGGGGGGGGGGGGGGGAGAGAGACCCGGCCCGGAAGCCCTGGCTAGCCCTGACTAGCCACAAAACGGTCATAAATATATCTGTGACAGTTACACTGTATTGTAACCTGTCATGCGCTATCTTTGGCATAATACAGTACGAGAGCCGGTACCACTGAATGATGTACATTCTACGGGTACTAGAGTACGAGTGCGCGCATGTCACGCGCACGAGTACTCGTATATCGGCCTGCTGTATTATATATAATTATGTCTGCCTGTCTGTCAGATATATTCTATCCTTGACAGTGCAGGGATATGTTATGTATTGCCGTACAATGACGGGGCTGACGTTCTGCCTTCTGTCTGACTCTCCATGGTGACGCCCTTTGGCAGTGGGCGTGCTGCTAGTGGTCGGCATGGCCTGATGGCCAGTGCCGACGATAGCTAGATTATTTGTAGCAGCGGGTGGTGACAACTTGTAACAATTGTTCTATGCTGAAAAACACTGTAGCCTCTCGCCTCTGCACCACCACTGCACACCCACCTTTGTTTGTCCTTGCAGTCTCTATCCGGCTGAGACTGCCGCACTGGTTTCGGAGCGAGTGTTAGCTCCAGAATCTTCAAGTCTTCCACTGCAAGTACTCCTCGTTTGTTGTATAATGAGTGACGTGATGAGGCGCAAGTTTTCGCGCGCACAACTGGCGGCTCGAGAGCGGGACGCAGACACTAAGCTACCCTTCGACTGCGGTGTCACAGCATCTGTGATTGTTACTTCAGGCACTGGAGCTGGTGCTGAGCGTGACATTATGATGACTATTGAACCGAATCATAATAGCACTGCTTTTCTGCCCTGTGGGACCTCGACGCTTATCGACCTGTCAGTTCGCGAACTCGCAGTACGTATGCTGCAAACTGAAACCGGGATCACGATGAATCCGGCTGACCTGAATCTGTTCGACTGTGTGACTATAGATGGAACCGACTGCTTCCTGTACGAGGCTCGAGTGAATTATTATGAGCTGAAAAATGATACTCGTTGGCCATCCCGTGCTGAGCAGCTGGTGAACGATAATCTGATACCATTTGTTGGACCTCAAGTAGCGGTCGACCCGCCTGCTGATAATGGTCCTCGTTTCCCTGATCGAATCACTGTCGAACCTGGTAATGGCCGCCCGTCATATACTACCGAGATAGCTGCGCACTTGCGGGGTAAATGGTGTCGTGCCGTTCCCTATGTCGCATCGCAGGCTATACACTCGGCAGTCGTCGACAAGTGGTCGAACGTGTATAAGATCGTGTCGACGTCTGGTATATGGACCAACAGGAGTTACCCTGGCGTACATGTAACTGTACCGTTCCGTTACGGCTTCGGCGAGTCACCTCTGTGGGAGGTCGTCGACGACTACATGGCTGTCGACATAGCGACCGAGTTCTACTGTATGGAGCTGAAGGAACGACTACCTGCTACTGCGACCGAGTTCGTCATAGCCGTTCGTATATTGGCTCAAGTATACATGACCTTCAACGAGAAGACTGCATTTATAGACGCATATGCATATGAATGGATGCATCTATAGACTCATATGCATATGAATGGATGCATCTATAGACTCATATGCATCCGCATCTGCATCTGCATCTGCATCTATAGCCTGCAGGTGGTGATCGCAGGACGTGCTGGAGAGCCCGCGACTTCCCCCGAGTACGCGCCAAGAATATTACGAAATACTGGCGATAACTCGGCAGGAGCTGAGCAACGAGCCGACGACCGTCGAGTAGACGGAGGGCCTTTGTCATCCGGAGCAGCGGAGCTCGGCGCATCGCATGTTTGCTAACCGAGGAGAAGCGCGGAGGAGTCGACGTGTCGACGCGCTGATCGACGACCTTTATTATGGTCTTTTCAGCGGCGGCCGCTTCCTCGGCAGGTTGCCTCGGCATATCCAAGGTCAGTACGCACTTTATGATGATGATGATGTACCGTCAGATTCTACTAGTGCCCCTGTAGATGCACCTACCGATACGTTTACTGGTAGTAACGCATCTGAACTAGAGACGAAAAGCATGCTCGTTAAAAGCAGCTCGAAAACTGTCGGGTCGTCGTCGAGTAAAAGCTATCCGTCGTAAATATGTCCAGACTTCTAGTACACATACTGGTGTTACCTGGAGACTGGTGGATCGTATCTTTGACCCCCTCTATGATAAGTATGAGTTTACTTTAGAGGGATGTGCAGATTATGTTAGGGATTGAATACCCGTAATGATCTGCCATTTTGTTGGTCAACGAATCAGTTTTAGAACGGGACTTGGCTGGTGAACGAGTATATGTACATGCACCATGGAACAGAGTAGAACAAATTGCTGCACACTTTGAACAGTGTCGTAAGGCTAATCGTAATGATACTCTGGGTGTTTTTACACTACCAGCTTGGGATGATTTTGATGCTATGACAAAGCATTAGAAACTAATCCAAGAGTTCCCGGCTAGAACGCCTATGTTTACCCGTTTATCACCAGATAATGCTACTGTCCATATGATGTTCGCCCTGCGCCGTGGCCCATTCGTATATGGCTGGTGGACAATGAGGTAGTATACCTGATGATATTATGGATGAATCCTGCTCACCTAATGTTGATGGGGACGTGTCTGTGGACACCCAGGATTTTAACGTGGAGTCTGAAAATGTTAGCCAGAATATTTTTGACTCAGAAACCGTTAATGTGTCGGCTGATAATGTTGATAATGTATCACAACCAGCTATTGTGGCTTCATTAAGTAAATGGGACGATCCCAGGCCACTATTAAAGGTTGAAATCAGCTTAAATACTGGTGCTCATGTAGATGCATTGGTAGATAATGCAGCATCACTGAATTTTATTTCTGAGGACTTTGTCCGTAAAAATAATATTCAAATTGAGAAACTACAAAAGAAAAATTCCGGTTCGTCTTGCTAATGGTCAACGTGTGAGTTGTACACAGATCGTTACCATTACATTTGATATAGCAGGACACTCTTTTGAGAACCGAGTATTTTATGTTCTTCGAGAACTCAATGTGGCTGATGTTGTATTAGGATTAACTTGGCTTGATGAAGCACAAGTATCTGTACAATATGGGGAGAATCATATCTTAACCCTAATTGATGGTACAGAGATCCAGTTTGAAACAATAGAACGCCGCCCCGCATGTAGTTCGGTTTCTGCAATTAAATTGATGACATTAATGCGGAAAACGGCGAGGGGAGGGAAAGCAAGCCCTGTGTGGCTGAGTTCTATTCTGTCCAAATAAGTGTGATTAAGGATGACCCTAATCTGCATTTGGATGATGCAATGCTACCTGAGCATGAGGAGGCTGTTCGTAAAATTCTTTGTGATGAATTTCCGGATGTGTTGCGACCGGTTGATAGTGCTCCGCAGCATCGACCATGGGACCATAAGATTGATCTTACTGGTACTATGAAAAAAACAACGTCTCAATCGGTTGTCCCCGGCTGAGCGTGCCGTGTTAGATCGCCAATTAATATCAGCTATTGAAGCCGGACTTGTACGTCCTAGTCAATCTGAGTTTGGCTCGCCTATTCTTTTTGTTAGGAAGGCGGATGGATCTCTCCGGTTATGTGTAGACTTTCGTGGTCTCAATGATGTTACTCGGAACGATGCGTATCCCTTACCGCGTATTGATGAAACTCTTGATGAGTTGAGAAAAGCTCGATGCTATACCCATTTAGATTCAGCCTCCGGTTATTGGCAGGTTGCTATAGCTGAGGAGGATACATCTGATGGATTATTAAAATGGACTGTTGTGCCATTTGGGTTATGCAATGCCCCTGCAATTTTCTAACGTATGATGAATGCTATCTTATGTCCCTTTTGCGTAAATTTGTTGTTGTATATCTTGATGATATTTGTACATATTCAGAGAATTATGTTGACCACTTTGAACACATATTCGTATGGTAGTGGCGAAATTATCTGAACGTAACCTATGTTTGCAAGTAAAGAAACGTTTCTTTAGTTTGACATCTATGGAGTATTTGGGATATACTGTATTGGTGGTAAAATTTGGCATGTGCCAAAAACTCAGAGGGAAGTGCGAAGTTTTGTACAATTTTGTAATTTTTACTCTAGGTTTATTCACCATTTCAGTGATCTAACCACTCCGTTGACCGATTTGTTACGTAAAACAAAACCAGCCGTTGTAGACTGGAGTCCTAACTGTCAGGAAGCTTTCGAGACTCTTCGTCTGCCGTTGATTTCCGCACCTTGTCTGACCATACTGTGGAAGTGGGCATTGATGTGACGTTCTACCGCAGCGACAGATGCGTCCAACGTAGGGCTAGCTGCAGTAGTATTGCAGGACTAAGGAGGAGGCTCTCAACCAGTGGCATTCTGGGCGCGGAAGCTGAATACAGCTGAGCGTGGGAATACTTACTCTGCTTATGACCTAGAGGCATTAGCCATCTGTGAGTCTATTAAGCATTGGAGGTGTTACCTTGAAGGTTGCCGTCGATTCCTTTGTTTCAGACCATGACACCCTGCGGCATTTGCTCAGGCAACCTACAGAACGGATGAATAGGCGCCAAGCTCGCTATGTACGCGACTTGCAGCCCTATGTTGGTTCAATGTCCCTTGCTTACAGGAAAGGCAAATGGAATGAGGCGGATCCGCTGTCTCGAAGACCGGATTTTAAACCTATTGGTTTCGGAGGCCTACATTGGACCGGGGATGTGCCGGACGCGGTTGAGACACTTGAAGGTGTACACTCCCCACCGTTCTCTGCCATAGCTTCTATGAGTGTGAGTGCTCTAAAGCTAAGTGACGATATCCTCGATACGATCAAAGAAGGGTATAAGGCAGACGGCTTCTATTCCTTATGGGGGGGGGGTGGATGAAGTCGGGACATGTGTCCGAACACGACGGATTTTTTTGGAGACATAAATGCCTATGCATCCCTAATAACCGTCAGCTCATTAACAAAATATTGTATGAGTTACATGATACTGCTGGGCACCGGGCTGTTCAGAGTACCTTGGCACGTGCCTTGGATCGTTTTGGTGGACACGTATACGTCATGACGTGAAAGCCTATTGTGATAATTGTCCAACCTGTAGGCGGGTACGTTCTCGTCCGCAGCCGGCAGCACCGACGCAGCCGCTTCCAGTGCCGCCACGTCCATGGCATTCGGTTGGTTTGGATTTCATTACCGATTTACCTGTGAGTAATGGTTTTGATGCAATGTTGGTTGTTGTATGCCATCTAACCCGTCAAGCACATTTTATTCCGACGATTAAAACTGTGACTGGTGAATATTCAGCTGAGTTATTTCTGAAGGAAGTATACAGGCTGCATGGTTTACCAAGGGTTATAATTTCGGACCGTGATCCGAGATTTATGTCGTCTTTTTGGCAGACTTTGTGGCGTCGCCTAGGCACTAAGTTAAACATGTCTAGTGGCCAACATCCTGAAACGGATGGTCTGACTGAAAGGATCAATGCCATTGTCTGTGAACTGGCTCGAGCGTTTTGTTGCTTTGATGGCACCAATTGGGTTGATCAATTGCCGTTGATGGAATTTTCGTATAATTCTAATCGTGCACTTGGTATTGAGCATACACCGTTTGAGGTTAATTACGGATTTAATCCTGAAACACCTCCTGACTTATTGTTTGCCATGAGGCCCACAATACCTGTGTCAGTCAGTGCTCAACAGAAAATCCAGAATATGAAAGATATCCATGACTTAGTCAAATCGATTTTGGCAATTCATAAGGATGAGTTGACTGTTCGTCCTACGGAAAGGCAACAGAGGGATGTTCCCGTTTTCAATGTTGGAGATAAAGTGAGTATTGTAACTCGCTTTCTGAAAATCAAAGGCCAACCTAACCAGAAGTTAATGGATAGGCAGTTGGGTCCTTTTCCGATTATTGAGAAGATTGGCAATTATAGTTTCCGGTTGCAGTTGCCTCCGGGGATGAAGTTGCATCCGGTTTTTCATGTGAATAGTTTGCGGCCATGTCCGACTGCACCTATTCGACCGGTTGTGCCATTGGTCACGGGTTCTGAGGAAGATCCTGAAAGCCAAGAGTTTGAAATTGAAAAGATATCCGCAGTCAAGATTGGCTTGATGCCTGGCCGCAAAGGATCTCAATTGCAATTTCTTGTGCACTTTGCAGATAAAACTATTGCACCAGTTTGGCATCGTTTGTTTGATGTAAAACGGACTGTTGCTTTGCAAAGTTTTCTGGATACGCCGATGTGGCTGCAATTTGCTGAGTCAGTTGAGTTTCTGCAGCATGCGGCTAAATATCCGGCTAGAATTCCAACTGCAAATTGAATACTGCTTTATGTTGTCCAAGGGGGGAGAGATGTAGTGTGACAGTTATACTTTATTGTAACATGTCATGCGCTATCTTTGGCATAATACAGTACGAGAGGCGGTACCACTGAATGATGTACATTCTACGGGTACTAGAGTACGAGTGCGCGCATGTCACGCGCACGAGTACTCGTATATCGGCCTGCTGTATTATATATAATTATGTCTGCCTGTCTGTCAGATATTTTCTATCCTTGACAGTGCAGGGGATATGTTATGTATTGCCGTACAATGACGGGGCTGACGTTCTGCCTTCTGTCTGACTCTCCATGGTGACGCCCTTTGCAGTGGGCGTGCTGCTAGTGGTCGGCATGGCCTGATGGCCAATGCCGACGATAGCTAGATTATTTGTAGCAGCGGGTGGAGACAACTTGTAACAATTGTTCTATGCAGAAAAACACTGTAGCCTCTCGCCTCTGCACCACCACTGCACACCACCTTTGTTTGTCCTTGCAGTCTCTATCCTGTTGAGACTGTCGCATATCCGGGTGGTCGCACTTGGTCAAATGGGCCATCGGCGGGTCGATCCCTGCCCGGATCGGCTCCTCTGCACCTCGAGCCGGTCATTGTCCGCCAGTCCACAACTCACCCACCGCAAATACGCGTGCTAACTGACCGCAGCAGCCACAATCACGCATTGTCCGCCGTCTTTCCCTAGTAGCAATCTAGGCTTTACACGGCCATGGGCTACCCACCATCAAGCAGGGGTGCGAGCGGGGCGCATAATGCTTCGGCAGATCGGATTGGGGCGCTCGCGGTGGCGGCGGTTGGCTTTCCCCGAGCGAGTTCCTCCTCGGCCGTTGCACCACCGTCCGCGACTGAACCATGCTTCGCCCCACGACTCGACCGCACTGCTGCATGCTAGGCCCTTCATGTTGTCAACAAATGGACAGGGGGGGGAGATAGTCGCTAGGTGCATGGGGAGCGTTGGCCGGGATTGGAGGGTGGGATGGTCGAGATAAAATAAGGTGATTGGGCCGATCCGAGTTGCATTTTCACGGCCGGTTGCCAGCCGCCATGATCAGCCAATATGAAGCCACTCTTTCCCGACGCTCTATTTCCCGGAGCGGGGGGGGCTGCCACGCCCCGCGAGGGGGCTCGCGGCGGCGCCGGGCGGGACAAGCCGTCAGCCACTACATGGGATGCGAGGGCGATGCGGAAATGACATGCAATCGCCAACTACAGGGACGAGGCGGGGTCCCCGCCTAGTGTTTAGCTCGTTTCTGTAAGTGATTTAAGCAGTGTTCCTGACCGGTCATACCGGGGTCGATCGGCCGTTGGGTGCCCCCGGTTGGGGAGATGATTCCTGCGGGAACGACGTGTACCGCTGGCGTGGTAAGTGTACCGCGAAAACTATCAAGGCAATAGGGCTAGAGACATACACGCCTAGATTGCCTGGCTGGGGTGGGTGTTTTCGAGTAGCAGCCGGCCCTCGGTCCGCGCAAAATAAGGCGGGTCAAGCAATCGCCAGCCGATCGCTTGACCCAATCAGCACCGCATCACCAAATGAACCACCACCGTCATGCTCTACCGTGCCTCCTCACCTCGCCTAGTTAGCCCCTGCTCCGGCGGTATAAACTCACGAGTGTGCCGGCAAGAAACTTGGTTAGTGGTTCCGTGTACTAGTGCGTGTCGCCGCCCAGTGTGACCGAGTCGTGATTGGCTCGACACTTGTGTGAGTCGCGCCGCCGGATAAGTGCGGCGAGCTGCTTTGAAATATCGCGCCGTTGTTTTTCGATCTGTCGCGACTGTGCCGCTTCCCACTCGCATATTCCTTGTCGCAACCTAACACCTATACGCGTCCACACTTAACTAAAGATGATACACGTGGAACTCTTGACGATGGCCACGGTGGTTTTCGTTTAAGCGCTCGTCTGCTGCCTCGGCTACCTGCTAGTACGGCCCGTGGGGCGGCTTGAGGTTGATGTATGTAACCACCGCTGGACCTACCTCAATTCGCCAGTGATAAATATCCACAGCGAAACGAATATCGCTCAGTGGGTTGTGTCGGCGCCCTCCCTAGTCCCCTGTGACGGCCTCTATAGGGTACTGCTGGGGTGCGGCAATCATTTAAGCACGCTTCCACTTAGCCTACGTGACACTAGTAATTGTAACGGGTACCTGTACCAGCACTCCGTAGCCACGCGTCCGGGGAATCCTGGGGATATCCCGACGGTATCCCAGAATAATATAATCCTTCTGAGCCACGTGGGCACTGCTGGTACCGTAGCGGTACGACTAGCGACTAATCCTTAATACTGATCCTTCCGTCGTCATCGTACCCGGTAGACACCAGGGCCTGCCAGGGTTGGGCATAGGTGACCCCTTCGTCGCTTATGTCATAACATGAGTACTTATGACATAACTACATAATTATGTTATGATCCGGCATAAGCGGAAATTTGCCTTATGTTATGACATAATTTTGGAATAAATAATTGTGCTCATAACATAATTATGCCATAATTTATGGCATAAAAAGTGAGGAAGTGGCCGACATACACCGCCACCGCGACCTTTGTATGTCAGCTCGTACTTGGGGAGCAGCTTGGAACCGAGATTATTCTTCACCAGCTCAATGCGTGTGCGCGCGCAGCGAATGTCCTCAGCAGTTCGTGTGTCCGAAGCGCTGCGTTCAGGCTTATCGGAAGCCGGGAAGCTCGAAGAACCGTCGGCTGTTGGGGCGGTGGTGGTGGCAGCGGCCGCAGCGGGTGGTGCGGCGGCGGGTGTCTGCTCACCCGCGGCGGGTGAGGAGCCGCTATCGCCCGTACCGGAGCAAATCTCGCTGCGAACCGCAGTATGGCGCGACAGCAGTACGGAGCTTCCATCGCATGTAGACATGGCGGAGCCCGTCAGCGCTGCGCCGTCCTTGCCCGTTGGGGGTGTTGGTGTCGTCATGGCGGGCGCCTGTGCGCCTGCTGGCAAGGTGCTGGATAGCGATACGGCGGGAAGATTACCTCTGCGGCGGTCTTCTGTGTGCCGGCATCACGAGTATATATTATTTATAATTTCGTACCACTATCGCCTCGTATATAGTACCACCTCGTACATAGGCACTGTATCTACGAGCAGTACGCGGTCTGCCGGGGAGCCAACTGCAGGTTTTATCGGCACTTATACATGCCGGGCACTTATGCCCGGGACTTATGCCGATTTTCGATGTGACTTGCTTCCTCATAAGCATAACCACTTATGTTATGTCATAAAAGAAGTTTCCCGGAATAACTTATGCCTTATGCCCAACCCTGGTATACACTGCACGGGGTTCACTATTGCGAGTCCTGTCCCGGGGCGGGCAGGGCGAAAAAAAAGTATAATTACATGAGCCAGCTGCAAAAGGCGATCAAGACATCACCCGAAGAGGCAATAGGAAACTTCCGCTTCAGCAATTGCGAGGTAAATGCAACATAAGAAGAGGGTGCGGAATGAGCACGAGGAGACATACTGGATGTCGACAAACTTCCGAAGAGCCTAGACGCATCCCGACAGTCAAGGGCCATCACAATATCGACTGATGACGCCTACACGTTATGACACCATATTACTCACCGATGTCACGTAATCGACTCCATATTAGGATCCTCACGGACATTTTATTCTTCGCGGCCCTCTATCGGGTGTGCCTCAGGAAACTTACATGATTCTTCTTTACCATCTTGGTCCTCGGCGCAGGTCACCTGGCGCCTGGTTCTTCCTCCTTCGGCCACATTGCGCCCTTTCGCCACTTCCAAGTTCAACTAGACAACGCAGCAGCAGCAGTGGCCCTCCCGGGCCCCCCGCCTCCGTGACTTGGCGCGGTCCCTGCTTCGCCAATCTGCCGCTCTCTTATTCGTTCGATCTTCCCTAAAGTAACGCCAAAACACTAAACCTGGCTCAACTTGAAACGGCCATATCGATCCTTACCAGCCGTACATGTAGTTGGGTGCGTCACTTTGCGCTGGGAGGCCCGCGTCGGTTACCCGCCCGTTGCGCCCCTTTCGGGGCTGGAAGTCCCCCCCCCCCCCCCCCCCACCACTTCCGCTCCTTGTTGCGAGACCTCTTCGAAGCTCCTTTCCTGCTAGCGCCCCCACCTCACAAACGGCCTAGTGCCGCTATTGGAGTGGCCTGGGATTGTGTGTTGGAGAGAGCGTCCGCCCTACTGCTGCGTGGAGCGGCGGCGGGCGGGTGGGGATGCATGGTCGGTGGCTGCAATGGCGGTTTATGCCTTTGGTGCTGGCCCGTAGATGGATTTCCTTCTGGATTTCTGTATGGATTTCTTGAACGTTACAGCTAGCACATGTAATCATCCTTACTATCTCCATGGGAGGGAGATTTGGATACACTAGGCCCGCATCCTGTGCCGAAGTCGAGGGTTTTGGCCGAAACCTGTCTAATCCGGCATGTTCGGAGGCCCTAGGGTAGGGCATCAAGGCATAACAACTCCGGCTGGATTCTGACCACATCCGGGGCCGGGGTGATTGACCGCCCAAGTGGGGGTGGGTCAGGGCGGTGGAAAAATATTTTGGATGCATTTTCAGCAAACACGGCATGTACCCGCGTCGGCCCACCACCGCGTGTGCCATCATACCCCCCCCCCCTCCACCGCCCAGCGCCTCAGCCACATAGATAAGGAACCAATCGTTACATACGTCTAGAGCACATGTGCTAAGCCTCGGGTTTTGACCCGTGTCGGGGTGTACTCGCGCTGCGGTAGCGGGAGCGATGGCGGCGTCAGTTCAGGTGGGCAGCCGTGACCACATGTACTCTAGACACGGCACTACTCAGTACCCCAGTTCGGGTCCACAATTCGTTGGAGTCCCAAAAAGAGTCTTCTGATTCAGCTGAGGGGTGTTGGGGGCTGGGCTCGTACGGGCTTGACCAGTCGGTTTGGTCCTCGGTGCCGGTCCATTGGTCCAGTACCGTTACAGGACGAGCTGGCGGGCAGGCATCGGGGTTGCATCTTGCTATGGGGGTGTTTCTCCGTCGTCTCCCCATCGCCCCCTGTCGCTGCCATGATATGGGGGAAGGGGCACCTTCTTGCATCGGCGACAGGGAGTAGTAGGGGCATGGTCTCGGTCCGGAGCTGTCGGGGCTGATTGCTGACGGGGAGTTAGGCGGGGTTTCCACCTAAACGGGCCACTTTGACGCCCTGGCTGTTGCTGCCTGCAGCTTTTGCAAGGCTTTCTTTGCAGCTGCGGTGTCTGCGCTGACCTGGCTTATGCGGTGTTGTCTTGTATGCTCCGGTTCCACCTGGCAAAGATGAAAACCATGTTATTTCTCACTACCTTGTTATTCGCCATATAGGCAACAACCCTATATATATATATTAATTCCAAAAGCTTGAGGCTGTAGTATATAAGACGCTCCTTACCCCAGTGGTGTTCTGGGTATGCTCATTGCCAGCGCCATGGATGCTTGAAGTCCATCGAGAACTTCTTCATTGCTGCTCGGTGATTGCAACGGTTGCGCGCGCCTCCTTATGCGCGGAGCTTCTCATCCTCCTTCTCCAGCAAGGCCTTGTCCTTTATTTTGCATAAGGTTTGGCATCAGCTACAACGCGCCTGGCGGCTGCCTCTGCACGCTTCCTCTCAGCTTGGCGTGCAGCCTTGTCAGCTTTTGCAGCAGCTGCCTCCCGTCGCTTCTCCATCTCAGCGCGTAACTTCTCATGCGCACGAGTGGCGGCCTTCTGAGCCCTGCGCCTGGCGTGGTGCTCCTTGTCTCGTCGTGCCCGCTCTTGCGCCAACTTGTGACGCGCCGTCTCCTTGGACATAGCCCTCCACCTCAAGGCATGCCCAACACTCTTTTTTAGCCATTTCCTGTACAGAGCGCGCATAGCTCTTTCGCCGCAAAGCATTTGGGCGTCCTCGCCCATGATGCGACGGCGCCCCGGCATCTTTTAACGCTTGGAACACTTGTCCATGTCTGGCATTAGCGCCAGCACCTCGCAGATGGGCGGGTGCTCAGGTAAGTTCTGCACGATCAGCTCCTGGCGAAGGCGCTCGGTCCCGCGTTGGTGGTGCATGACTTGTTGATAGGTGCACTTCACTGCAGCACTCTTCACATCTGGCAGCGCGCTGGCACACACAGCATGCGCTAGGAGCTGAAAAGGATCGTTGGGCATACCAGTGACGCTGTCAATAATCGATTCAATCGCAGTCTCCCGCTCGGCGGCGCCCTCGGGTTGCGCGATAGTGTTGACTGCTGTAATGGCGCCGCCCACTTTCTGCTCTTTGATTATCTGGTACACCTTGCAGCGTGCGGCATCAGGGCTGACGTCGTAATGGGCGGCGCGTGTCTCCGTTAGGGTAGCCGGCCCTCTCGAAACTGCGGCGGTTGCGCTCTTTGGGCACTGCCTTCTCCCAATGCGAGCATCCGGGGATGACGAGCTTGTTGCCGTAAGAATTTGATGTAGTATGTCGGAATGATTCCGTATGTCTGAGAATTGATTTCGTCCCTGTGTCGATTCAAGAATGCTCGAAACTAATCCTTGCCAGCACTGCCACGGCGGATGCGGCCTTACTTGGATGATCTTATGTTGTCGGTCGGTCTTGATGGCGAGCGTGCACTATTTTACGACCTCCAGCACCTTGCGTCGCGGGGCCTTAACAGTCCACAGCAACGCGGCCTTCCCACGACGAATGATAACAGCAACCATCAGCGCCCCCTCCTCTTCGGTGAAGATAACAAGATTGGAAAACGAGGTCATCGAACGAGCCTTCCTAGCGGTTGGAGGCTGGTCTTCGGTACGAGGAAGCACTGCACGGCAGCGGCGAACGAGTGCGTTCGGTTCACAACAGCGCTCACTGCATGCACCATGTCACTCGGCGCTCGTGTACTTCTTGTACTCCCTACGACCGCCCTCATCCGTTGCCTTGCTCTTTTGCTTGACCCTGCCGGGCTTACGGGGTCGCATAGTGGCGTGAGGCTGGGTTCGGTGGAGGTGGTGCGCGCTGGGGGACCTGTCGCTCCGGATGTCGTCGCGACGGATTTCAAAAATCGGGTCAACCCACCCGGCTTGGACACCCCACTACGACCAAAGAGCAGCCCGTAGCATATCAATGCACATGCTTGCCTGAAAGCCCTACTGAAATGCCTCAATATGATCCGACAACCTCCATGATTGGGTAAGTATGCACCAAGTTATGGGTGAAAAACTGCCCAAGTGTATCCAAAAAATGGTGTATCCAAATCTCCCGCCCATGGAGATACCCGTACCTGTATTCCTGCAGTATTGTCTTGGCTGCTTGCTGAGTGTGGTCCCGACATTAATGTAACACAACAACTAAGTACTGGTACGGTCACGGCGTGCGACGATGCCACCATACTGATATATAAAAGCAACGAGCGGCTCGGGCGTTCCTTAAAGCATCCGACTTGAATACATGTATAACCCATTTATTAGTAGACCAGTGATTTCGTGGTTCCCTTGGCTCCTTCTTGGTTCTTGGCTCCATGTCCTCCTGCTCGACCTTGGTTTCATGCTCATGTCTCTCTTTTGCTGGCAACCTTTCACAGTTGACGTTAGTTCTGTTTGTAGTGCGCTTTTGTGAAAGCCCTTATGTAATTAATTAGTAGACCAGCAAAGTCGGGCGCGTCCTAACACGTGGACGTCAGGGACTGTGCGGTGGTGTTAGATCGACTTGCTAGGGCGAACGTAGGGCTAGCTGAGGGGGCGCACCTTCCACTTGAATGGAGGTCACTAGCCGCCCGCGATGCCGCTAAACGAGTAAAGGCATCGGTGTGGGCGCGTTACGAATCGTCGGCATCGTTAGCACGCAATAAAAACTGCGGTATCTATGTCTAGGCGTCTTATGCGTCAAACCCGTTGCCACAGTACGGTGTGGGTGTCCCCGCGGGGGTTGTGGCTGGGTTGCACATTATGATACACTTACGCACCCGAGTATTTCCCACTGCCCGCCGATTGGCCCGGATTCATGCCATGCCTGAGCGGTTCCTTGAACACTGCCATGCATGAATATGAGACTATCGAACATATGTTGGTGGTCGGAGTGCCCGTGGTGGGGGTATCACCGTCATACTTTTGGGTTGTTAGTTCCGGAGTTCAGGGATTTTATTAGTAGTCAGGTTATTGCGTCAACACCTGAGGACTTCACTGCCTTTATTTTGGGCGGGGTCCCCCCCTCCCTTCACGGCGCCCTGGATTTATTGGGAGTGGGGAAAAATTTCCAGCTATGGCGTCGGGCCCTCCCTTAATTTGCCTTAATTTTTTGTTGCACATGTATCGCACTCCTGAAATGCTTTGCTCCACGGGTTGGGGCCCCAACTCGCATTCCTTGAATGGGCCGCCGACGCCCAAACGGGTAGGGCGGACCTTTCGTGGTCAGTGCCGGATATTTTATTTGATGGCAGTGTTTTAGACGGTGATCCAACAGTGTTGGAATTTCGTCACTAGCCCGCAATTAGTCTGCTTCAGCAATTTGCTTAATGACTATAACGGAGCGTCGCCTACCCAGGGCTTTCCGTAGTTAGATTGATGCCTAAACATAAGCCGTCGTAGAGACGCTGCAAGGGGTCAGTCCTGTCCCGGGGGCGAAAAACAAAAAGCACGCGCGGCAGCCGCGCCGACGATGACATGCAGCAGCGCGCTGCTACCTGACATGCACCGCCAATGGTGTATCGGCGTATAGTGTGCCCTGGCACGACCACCGGTAGGGGTGCACACCTGCAACAAATTTCCTGCGCAACAACACGCAGAGATGAGAAGAACGCACAAAGGGCACTTGGAGGGCTTGTACGCAAAGGGTCCAGGAGCGCATCAATGTCTTCGCCCGCGACCATCATTCTGACGAGCGGCGGGGCCCGGAATCTTTAGAAACGAAAACAAAACGAAAAACCTCGGGGTAAAAGTTCGAGCCGCGGGCGTATGATCGACGGCCACAGGGGCCGACAATCGACGTCGCGGCGAGCGATATCTCGCACACGGGCTGCAGGTAGAGGGGGCCCCCGAGTGGTTTGTCGGTGGCCCTGCGAAAGCGAGGAGGGGCGTGCTATATAGGACCGCGGAGCGGAGGGGGCGCGCGCAGCGGTTCGCCCGGGGCCCACCAGCTGCGCAAGACAAGGCGGGATCGGGAGCGGCTGGCGGAAGCGTCGCGGACATGGCGGACGACAGGGGCGTGCCGCAGGTGAGCACGGTCAGACACAGATGCAGGTGCCGCGCTGCGTCGTTTCCGTTTGCTGGGCCCGGGTTTGGCGCGGGTCGGACTCGAGAGTGAAAATTTAGCGTGACGCTGTATGTGCAATTCTGTCTCGGCCCGATGGCAGGGCGAGAGGCGGCGGCACGCCGGCCTGGTGCCCACCCTTCAGCTCAACAAGGTAAGCGCCCCCCCCCCCTCCCCCTCCCTTCCATCTCTCGGCATACCACTGCTTCGACCCACTGCCTCACCTAAGCCAACCATGAGAAGCCGGGTTGGGCGCGAGCCCCGAATGTACGCCGCCAGTGGCTTGAGTGCATGCCACTGTGAGTACCTGGTATTTATGTTAACAACGTACTTAAGTTAAGCCCGTAATCTTACCCTGCATAAGTAGCGCAAAAGTAACAAAAGCGGCACAAGTCCCTCGCTAGAGTAACCGTAGTCTTATAGCGCTAAAGTCATCCCATCCTTATGCACATGCACACATGCTTGTGCCTGGGATAAACAACTATTGCCTTGAGTCACAAGTTAGTTCTGGTTATCTCACAAGGAACGGGACTGAGGCGAGAACTGCCGGCGGTGCCTCTCGGCCAGGTCCCCGCCGCCGGCAACCTGCGTGGCTCCAGCAGGGGGCACACTTCGCGGTGAGAGACCTCCAAGTTCCAGCACCACAGTCCCCTCACCATGGCACTCCCTGCATGCTCACACCCTTGCATGCGCCATCTCACGAGCCGGGTTCAGCATGCGTGCTGAAGTTCGGGCGTGTTCTGCCTGCAGGCCTTTCACAACTTCCTCCCAGTGGCCGCACAACATGCAGGTGCGAGCGCCACCGCCCCCCCCCCCCCCCCCCCCCCCCCTCCCCCGGGGCACCGTACCGCCAGCCCGGCCATCTGAGCCGGAACATAAGCATTCGTAGGCGTCCCACCGCCCGTCTGGCAGCAGCCCCACCCACCACTGGCCCTCGGCGCCCACATGGGCCCTCAGGTGCCGCCGCATGGTGGCGCCCTCACCGATCGCGCGCCCCCGGCGGAGTACAGCCTGGAGGATTACTTCCGGAGTGGGAGCAAGGTCAATGCCCGCTCACCCCCTTTGCGTCCTCTACCTTTTGTCTAGCCCGCCGGCGCAGCTCCGCCGACTGAGGCTTGGCTGCCGGCCCTCAGACGGAGCGCCACAAGGCAGGGCGCACCACCTACCGCGGCGGCATCATCCCCGACATCAGCAACATCAACTTCCACCGCGGCAGCACGCCCAAGGTGCGGCGCAGCCCACCCCCCCTCCTCCACCATCCCTGCCGCTCACGTCCACTCGTAGGATCATCGTCAACCTTCGCGCCGCTGCGCACTCCGCTTACCTCCAGTGACACCCCGGCCCCCACTGCACGATGGACACCTGGCCACCGTACGTGCAGGCGCTCTACTCCAGGCAGTTCGGCACTGCGCCGCCGGGCACAGCGAGGGCAGCGGGGCAGGGAAGGCTTGCGGGAGAGGGAAGCGACATGTTTGGCAACCCCACCGCCTCCAACCCCCGGCGCGCCAGCTACCCAGCAGAAGCGACGAACGAATGGTAAGGATCCCCTTCTGGCCGTGCGGGGTTCCGTGCGGATCACCATGCTTGGGCTCTTGCGGGGATGCATGAGCTGTGCAGCGCATGGCTGGGCCGCTGCCGGGCAGGGTGCGCTTGGCGCTGATCAGTGGCTCAGCTCAGCTTTGCTTGGTGGGCACGCAGGAAGAAGATGGCGGTACGAATCTCGGGCTCCGTGGACCGCATGGATGAGATCAAGCTGGTTGGGGAGGCGGTGCAGGTGCGTCGTGCGCCAGCAGGGGGGGTGGGCTGAGTGGCGCTGCGCAGCAATGCCCTTGGCTGCCTGGCAAAAGGTGGAGGGAGAAAGGGGAAGGGGGAGGGGGGGAGGGGCAAGTACAACATGCCTATTTAATTTATGTAGAGCTGGGTGTTTTTTTCATGTGCGGCTTGCGGAGGATGGGTATGGGCATTTGGCACATCGCTGTGATGCCATGACCCAACAGGGAGCACTAGGCATGGGATGGGCAGAGATGGAGAAGTATGAGGTATGGTGTGATATCATGGGAGGTATTGGCTTGCAACAGGCTGAGAATGGATGTCGGGTACGGACGCTCATGCCTCGCAGACGCTGTTACTGCCGAATGGTTTGAATCGTCACCACATTGCACATTCACATCATCCTGTCTGAGTCAACCCCTTACTACTCCAGAAGTGCCCGACCCATGCTCGTGTTTCCCTCCCTATCCCCGTCCCCCTCTCCTGCAGGCGCTCCTGGGCCGCCACGCCGCGCTGCACGTGCACTGGAACGGCAACCAGCCAGCCAACTACGTGGAGATGGCGACCACGGAGAAGCCGAGCTCCCGCAAGCAGGCGGAGCTGCTCACCGGCTGGCTCGAGGCGCAGATTCTTGCGCTCACGGGCGCGCTCCCCGATATGTGTGGCCCGCTGGCTGCCGGCTGGCAGGCCGACACGGATGCGGCGGGCATCGTGCACGCCGGGTGAGCAGCCCACACCCACCGCCACGCCCCCACCCCCACCCACCCAACCACATATGCATACATATAAGCTCAGGGCAGAGGGCAGGGCGACACTGACAGTGCGCGGACCACGGCTCGGCAGGCAGCACTTTGGCCAAACCGAGCTGGCCAAGCGGCTGGTGTCCATCCTGATGGAGCAGCCGCCGCAGACGTTCTTCCACAACCACGGCTTCAGCCTGAGCGTGGAGGGCTTTGGGCTACCCAACGACGCGCGCTTCATGCGCGCGCTGCTGGAGGTGACCAGCGTCGCGGCGGCCGCCACCATCCACCAGGTTGCCATGCACTGCCACGAGCGGGGCCAGCTGCTGGCGCAGGTGCGCGGGACGCCTCCCGTTTTTTTGTTTTCGCCCCCGGGACACGTCTGGCAACAGTGAAACCCTTTACAGGCGGCCGTTTAGGCAGCAATCCAGTTACGGGAAGCCCTGGGTGGGCGACGCTCCGTTATAGTCACCAATCTAGGTGTATCCCCGGTCTATCCAATACACTCAGCCACAAACACCTGTGAAGCATCTCTGACATCGCTCAAACGCGCCGCTCCCCCAGGTCTGGAACATCCACACCAGTCTGATGGACATGGAGCTCTCGCAGCTCCGCTTCCAAGTGCGCGTGCTGTCGGATGAGAAGGAGAAGTATGCGGTATCCAGGCCTATGCCCGCCCGGTGTACTCCCATGCTGCACAAGCAGTCATGCAATGGCTGCTCCATCCGCTGACTTGCGACGCATCGGCTTTCGGCCCCTGCAGCGGCAGCTCAGCAACGCGAACTTTTATATCCGCACCGGGAGGGAGAAGGACGGCGAGATTGAGGAACTCTTTGACAAGAACAAGCGGCTCAAGGTGCGGCTGCCGCCCACTGGGCGGACAACCTGTGTGGTTGTTCTGATGGATTCATCAACCGCACCCGCACGAGGAACACGTGTCATTGGAGGGGGCGTGTGTGCGCGGGGAGAGGGCAGGAGTCAGGATGCTGATGGACGGGCGTGCGGGCGGATGCAGGGCGAGCTGGCCATCAAGGAGCAGGAGCTGGACAAGGTCAACCTGGAGAACATGCGCCTGCAGGCGCTGATTGAGAGCTACGGCGAGAGCGGGCTGAGTCTGGAGGAGATCCAGGACCTCCAGGCGAGCGCACGCGTTCCCACCTCAGCAGCTCCCGCCCGCCCCCGCCCTTCAGGAAATGAGTCTGGACCTGGGGACGGGGCTGACCTGTGCGCGCGCCCCCGCCTCGCGACAGATGGAGCTCATTGAGATGCAGTCCGATAAGGATGAGGCGGAGAAGACGCGCGACGTGGCCCTGACTGCGCTATTTGCCGGCGTGGAGAAGAGCCTCACGGTCGGCAAGGGGCTGCAGGAGATCCGCGACTCCACCTTTGGCAAGCTCGGCTTTGAGAACAGACACGTGCGGCCCGCCCGGTGCTCGGCTGGCGTGCGCCGGGGACGACCGCCCCCGCTTGTGCGCCGCCGCCTGACACACGGCGGCCGCTGTTCCTTTGCCTGCAGGAGATTGAGCAGGTCTTCAGCCGCGTGGAGGCAGACCTGAAGAAGATCACGGCGATGGAGGACATGGTGGACAGCAAGATGAACGTTCAAACCGGCGAGCTCAAGGGCTCCAACGCCAACTTCATGATGCTCATGAAGGTTGCCCCCCCCCCCCCCCCCCCCCTTCCCCCTCGGTGCCGACTGGTCATTCTTTCTTCGACGCGGAGGTGAGCGCCAACCCGCCGGCTGCGGTGCACGTATAGGCAAGGACGGCGGCCAAGAAGATGAAGGGGATCGGCAAGACCCTGGTGGGGAAGCTTAAGGCCCAGGCGCAGGCCGGCAACCCGCTCGACGAGATGAGCGCCGAGGCGGGCAGCGGCAAAGGCATCACGGCGCCCAACATCGTGCGCCCCCACTTCACGCTCCTGAGTTACGGGGCTGCTGTTGCATGAGTCCACGTGTTCCACTCCCTATTGTGCACTGATTGTTCGTCCTGAATGAGGGCACAGCTCATTGGTGCAGACAGGCCACCCCTCGTCACCGACCTTGCACGGCCTGGCCCACACTTTGACCAAATTATCAGAGTCGGCATCTAATACATGCGCCCCCGGAAGTCTCTGCGCTTGGTTGGTACCAAGCACATGACGACCGGGTGTGTGTCTTTGCCATGCCCCGGGCTTGGCCGCAATGGTGGTGTCTCCGTTGGCTGCGGCGCCACTCACTTGGGCCAAGCTTTGCAAGCACGGCATCAGCGCCCTCTCACTTCCGGGGCTCGCCGTGGGGATGCCCCGCTTGCTGTGCAGGCCATAGAGGATGTGGTGCAGGACATGGGCGTCAGCGTGATCCCGGAGATCATGCTGGATGCGGACATGGCCGACGTGGTGGGTCCCCTCCCCACCCACCCCCTGGTTGATTGACATGCTTCCCAACACAGCCAAGTGCGCCGCTCTGTGCTATCCGGTCTCCTCGCGACCGGACTAGGGGGAAGGGGGGGGTACAACGCGCTACGTATTCTGAGTTCGGGTTGCGCGCGCCAGCCGGCCATGTCGGACGATGACATGTACAGCGAGATTCAGCGGCTGCGGGAGCGGGAGAACACGCTGCTGTATACACTCAACACGCTCCTGGAGGAGCGGCGGCTGCAGGAGGTGCGGCCGCCCACCGCGCCCCGGCCTCACGTGTAGACACATAAAGCCAACACGGTGCCCCCCCCCCCCCCCCCCCCCCACCCCCCCTCCTCTGAAAGCCCCTCAGAGGGGGGCAGTCACATGTCCCGGCAGTGTTAATGTGACGCACTCCTCTCCATCGACTGTGGCAAACGCTCCTCTCCGCCACTTTGCCGCTGATGGTGTGGTGTTGTCCACCAGGCGGAGGCCGCAGCGGCGGAGGCCCCCAGTTCCCCGAGACGAGCGTCTGCCCGGCAGGGCGCCGGGCGTGGCGGGCCCAAGAAGGGGAAGGGCAACAAGGGGCGCAAGGGCGGCGGCAAGGCCGGCAAGGAGGGCGCCGCGCAGGCGGCGGAGGCTGCTGGCGTTGCCGAGGAGGACGCCGGCGAGGCGGGAGGCGACGGGGAGGCCACGCCAGAGGAGGGCGGGACACCGCGCGACAACGGGGGCGGCAAGGACTCGCCCCTCCCGGGCAGCCCTGCGGAGCGCGGCGTCAGCTTCGGCGCGGCGCAGCCCGCTGCTGTTAGCAGCCCCCGGCGCGGCTCGACGCGCGCCGAGTCCATGCTGCCGCGCAACGAGGGGAAGAAGGACACGATTATCATGATGATGCGCGCGCTGGTTGCCGGGTGAGGGCCGCAGAGTGCCCGCCCTGCTTCTGCAGCACCCGCCCCCACTTAATTTGTGTTCCAGAACCTGCCCTGTGAGTTGTCGCTACGGCAGTCGCTAGTTGCTGGAGGGCAGCCACCCTACAGTGTCCTTTCTGCTGCTGGTGGGCATCAGGTGGCGGTGTCAAGGAAAACTTCACCCTTTGTCAGCAAAACATCGTAACATTAATCCTTTTACATACCGTAGTGCTACCTGCGCGCGTAGGTGGCAGTAACGCCCGATGTCGCCACAGTCGCTATAAACTAAAAACTCTGAACTACGCGAATGTACGGCCACTATCCACAAGTAAAATTAATCCTTTTGTTGCTTCGGATTATATATCTCCTGCACTGGCGGATATGATCATTCAAAAGTAAGATCCTTTTCTTAACGCATGGCAGACTTAAATCCAGTAGCGACTAGTACCTTGGTACCTGAGATCAATGTTATATAAATTCGCCAATTTTCTCCTTTTTCTCTTCCTACATCTCCCCCAAAACATATGTGGTTAGCAGCAACGGGCGTGGGCGCACTTTCTAGAGGGCTCCTACCATAACGCGCCCGTCCCGGGGGCGAAAAAAAAACGCGCCCGTCTTCCGCCCTCCCAAACAAATATAAAGATATTACGAAACTTTATTCGGCAAGCGCGGCGGGAACCCTAAAACTGGTATGACACTTATGTCAAAGGTGTGTTGGAGCTTGTAGTTCTGCGCTGTGTTGACACATGGACCGGTGTCATGTAACGCAGCCGGCAGCAGGAGGTGGAGGCGCGCCGCCTGCGCACGCTTAAGACGAACAAGTCCATGGCGCGGCAGCAGACAAACGCCAAGCAGACCGCGCAGGAGGAGCTGGTCAAGCAGCTGGAGGAGCGCGCGACGCACGCGGAGAAGCTGCTGGTGCGCTGCCGGCCCCCTGACCGCGCCCAACAAAGCACCACCGCTGACAGCTGACAGCCGTTTTCGACACACATTGGGAGAAAAGCCCAGGACCTCTTCATTTATTATAGACTTCTAACGCCATTACTGCAATCCTTTTCCCTGCGTGAATTAATCACTCCGTCAATACACTCCGCCATCAATAGACATGAGCATTAATGCCGGTAACTTTTGCGTCAATGGGTCTGCTCTGAGGGAGTCATTTTGGCGGCTAAGAGTTCATATGCATGCCGTCTTTTGTTGGGTTCGAAAATCGCCGCATTCTATCTTTGTGCAGCCCTTCGAGATCGGTGCTGGGATTGCTGTGCGGCCAGCTGCTGGCGGGTCATGTAGGTTCGAGTGTTTTCTCGCCCTCTCCCCCATCCGCTCCGCGCTGAACTTCCTTGTCCATGGTTGCCCTGCGCAGGAGGCGTACAAGCACGTGCACAACGAGTACGCCAAGCTGTGGAACGTCATGCAGAGCGGCTCGTCGGAGCAGGGGGGGCTGGTCGAG
Source organism: Tetraselmis striata (assembly GCA_006384855.1). Lineage (NCBI taxonomy): Eukaryota > Viridiplantae > Chlorophyta > Chlorodendrophyceae > Chlorodendrales > Chlorodendraceae > Tetraselmis > Tetraselmis striata. The sequence continues at coordinate 24,663 of VCJN01000032.1, read as the reverse complement.
CCGGGCGACCTGCTGGCGCCGGAGCAGGTGCGCATTGCTCGGGCGACCACACTCGCCCGCTCCGTCCCCGCAACGTGGTGTCGATCCCCACCCCTGTCAGACCATCCATGACCTCCTGCATGATGCCATCAACAGCGCGGATCGCAACCGGCTGCGACCGTGAACCCACTTTCGGCATTACACCAATATCACACAGTGGGTCAATCTAGGCCAGCATCCCACCGACTCATTATCGACCCAATTCCCAATAGCCGCCAACTCGACCACTGACTTCATCGACACGATTCCGATTCAATATGCAGCTAGAAACATTTAGATATCAGGTATATCGCCTCGGTGCCGACTCATTTCCTGCCCAACGTTGGCCTATTAATACGGCGCAGTTTCCATCATATTGCCGACTCATCTCCGATCAGATCTAATTGTCATGCTACCCCCCTCCCCTCTCCCCCTTCTTCCACATGCTGTCGCCACGGTCACCGTGGCCTGTCCCGTGTCGCCCCGGTGCCGAATGGTGGAAAAAGTTCACGCGCTGCGCCGCGTGGCTGCGCAGATGGCGGAGGGCGCCCCGCAGTCGCAGTCCTCTGGCGACAGCCTGAATAAGGGGGCGGCCGTCAAGCGCAAGACGGGGGCGGCGCAGAAGGCGCGCAAGGCGCTGGCGGCCGAGGCGTTTGCCAAGCAGCTCAGCGGGAAGGGCGCCGGCGGGCTGCCGCCCAAGAGCAAGTCGCGCCGGCTGAGCAAGCTGGAGGGCGGCGAGGCGGCGGCGTCAGCGGCGGTGGGCACCACCGGTAGGCTGACTTCGCTCGCGCTGCCATCCGCGCCCCGCTGTACTGTTGGGACAACCCTCTTTGCGGGGTGCTATGCCTTGGAGAAAGCCCTCTTCTATGGTTTTGGAGCTGCTACTGACCTCAGTGGGTCGTGGCAGCGGGTCCGGAACAGAGCTCGATATCGCGTTGCGATTTCTGCTGCGCTGCCTTTCTTGCTAGCGCCAAGGCGAAGCACATGCAGAGCTGCAGCAGTCAGTGTCGTCAAGACTCAATACTCGGTTTTCCAGCCTAGTGCCCCTTTGCTGCGGTGAAGTGAAGCAACTATTGGCGGAGGAGAAACGTAGACGCTCCCTCTTAAAGAGCGGGCAGGAGAAAGGAGAGCCGGGGGGGGGGGGGGGGGGGGGGGGGGGAGGGCAGAGCTGCAGCTAGCGCACGCGTTGATGCTGCGGGATGTTTGCTATCAAACTTAACGCCAAGGCCTCTGTGCCGAAACCCCTGACAGCAGTCTGACGGAATCGCTGCGCGCGTTTATGTGTCTTTCTGCGTATGCCCTCAGGCCCCCAGAGCAGCTCGCCGATGGACAAGAAGATGCAGTTTGAAAGCGATGGGAAAGACGCCCCGAAGCGGCCCAAGACGGCGGGCGGGGAGGCGGCGCCGGCGCCCGCGGACAAGACGCCCAGCGGGCGGAACCTGGGTGGCGTGTTTAAGGGCGCCGCCAAGCGGAACAAGACTTTCAATGGGGAGCCCGACGGCGGTGATGGTGGCAGCAAGGGCGGCGGGGGCGGCGGCGGCGGCGGAGGTGCCACGCTGGGCTCGATGCTAATGAAGTCGGTGCGCACGAGCCCCTTTGCGTGCAAGGACACCGCGCTGAAGGAGGCCATGTTCAAGTACAAGAGCCTTAAGCCGCGCGCCAAGGACTGGGTCGTCCGGATCATCGACAAGCTGTACGAAGGCAAGGCCAGCCAGGTGCGCATGCGGCCGGTGCCGGCACCACGCCCATCCGCACCTCCGTCAACAGGGCCACACAATTACAAAGCGATCTACTACACATTGACATGTTAAGGCACAAGTAAAACGTCGATAAAACGCTTTCGTCATGCTATTGCAATTACACAAACGGATACATTATTCTTCATGTAGTTTGTTGGTGAGCTACATTCATCGAACAGCCACTGCGCGACGGCTACTGGCGCAGCAATGGCGCTCATGGCAATGGCGCGTGTGTTCCCCCCCCCCCCCCCCCCCACCCCCACCCCCCCTCCCCCCTGCCCCCCGGCGGCTGCTCAGGACGCCAAGCTGCTGCGGGAGGGCGAGGAGCTGGTGGCGATGCCGGACTACCTTTTCTCTCACCTGCAGGCGCAGTACGGCGCCAAGAGCCTCGTGCAGGTGCGGTTGCCCGACACGCCCCCCCCCCCCCCCCCCCCCCCCCCCTCCTGCTGGCTAGCTATTCCGCTGCTTGCCCCACCCGCTGTACCGCAGCCAGAGCTTGTGACAGCCCAGTGCCGGCCCGGCCACGCCAGCTGCATTACCTGACCGGCAGCTGGCCTGCACTCCGCCTGACAGGAGTACACCGCGAGCATCATCATCACCATGCGCCAGTTCCTCAGCGAAGACATCCGGCTGCAGTCCTTTGCGCGCTTCCTGTCGCAGGTCTGCCCCCCCCCCCCCCTCCCTCTCCCCCCCAACACACACGAAGCTTTCTTCCACTGCTCTCTGTCGCCAACATTTCGATCTCTGGTGAGAGGAAGGCTCAGAGGTGGGGCGCAGAGCAAAGTAGCACCTGCCATCAGCGAGTCGTCCGTCTAGCACCATAAACAATGACAAACTTTCTGCTGCAAGTCCTGGGATGAACTTGCGTGACGAATGCTCAACAGCCGGGAGGGCAACACGGAGACCCGGGGGCCTGCCAAACATCGCAGCATGTTGGTGTCGTGAATGGATGTCGTGGCTGGGATGGTGCCACACAGTGGGTGTTCGTTCAGGGTGGAAAAGTGGCGGGCCTGAGTGGCCACGCGCCTCCTGCCCTGCGACCCGCTGCCCGCAGGAGTGGGACACGCCTGTGCTGAGCGTCTTCCTCGAGGGCGCAGGGCGAGCCACGGCGCTCGGGGCGATGGCGCAGCCCTGCTGCGAGTTCCCGGACACGTACACGCCGGGGCGTGGCCTGCCGGGGTGGGTGTGCACTTGGAAGGTGAGGCGGGGGGGCTGGTACCCCGCGCCGGTGGATCCGGGGTTAACATCGGCAGCCGCGAGGTATATTCCGGTAGTCTCAATAAATACAATCGACTCGCATGATTTTGACCCGCCGCAGTGACCCGACGTCAATCGTCATATCCCCCTGACCCAATACCCTCACCCAATTGTCACCTACTGACTCGGACTAAACGCGTGTTATTTCAATCTATGGGCTATACGTGCATTGTTTGAAATTAGACAGCGTTACAGGACTGCGGATCGATGCACACCAATAACTCGGTAATGTTCATCATACTGGCAACATTTCGCGTTGTACTTTTACGTGTCATGTTATCCCTCTTATCCAGTTTAACTAAACAGGAGCCCATATAACCCTTCATGTAACATATTGTATAACGTGACAACCCACCCATCGACCCGAGATTGACCCGATGACAGCGTCTCTACCCGACCCATCACGGACCGCTCCCCGGCCAAGTTCTTCACCCAGAACCCATTTACTCGAGGAACCTGATTCTGTCTGCACTCGCAGCTTGCCCAAAAGTATCGCCCCATTGACCCATTTGCTGCTCAACCAGCCACGTCCCCTGTCGGGCCAAGTTCCCACTATCCTGCCCGCTTAATCCGACCCAATTCCAGGCCAATTTCTTGGCGCAGTAACGTCGCCCACCTCTAATAAGTACTTACCAACATGCGAGGCCATTCTCCTAGCCGCCCTCTTCTAGCAAACACCAGGACTGTTGGGATTCCGAACCGTTTGACAAAGTTTCTTCCACACCGCCCCCGACCCGGCACATTCCCAGTGGCTGCCCCCAACAGCCCTTGTTATCAGCCTGTCATGTTGCCGCCTGGCGGCCCCCGGCTCCCTGAACACACCCCAGCCCGCTGCCCTCCATGCAAATAGAGTAGTCCAAGACCTTGGCACTCGGTAGTGTAGAGTGATGTCGGTGATGTGACCACACATCAACCCCCCCCCCTTCACCCCCCCCCCCCCCCCCCCCCCCCACCTCACTCCCTTTTGCAGGCGATGGCGATATCGGACATGCTGCTGGGCAGTCGCTCCCCCGCCTGCCGCGACGGCTTCCACAAGATCCTGCACCACTTTGCCTGCCCCATCGAACCGGCCGAGCGGGCCAGGTACTTCTGGTCGCCAGCTCTGTCGACGGCCGCCACAGAGGCGGAAAGGGAGGTACGGGGGCCATACTTGGCGACGACCCGTCTGCCACTCTGCCCCCTCCCGTTCCCCTGCTGCTCCCTCCTTCGTGAAGACTTATTATACCCCACAGTTCCATGGGTTAGAATGTATGTGCACCCTTTACATGATAATCACTTGGTTTGCAACGTATAGCTGGCATTTCTGCAAGATTCAGGGCTTCAGGGTCCTGACCCCTATTTACTTTCCGAGTATCAGGGTTCATGTTGGGGTTTTGGAGTTGATTTATGAGAACGTTGCAGGGCTTTGGATTTTGATGCCACACTGCATGATGATGATCTATCCGACCTTTTCCCCACTTATTATGGGTAGGTATATCCTCCCTTCGCGTGGGGGTTATAAATGTCGCATAAGAAATTAGGTCTCTTCAGCCCAGATGAAGAATTATACAGCATGCTGGCGAAGGTATACGTGCCCAACGGGTAGCGGATTCTGAGCGCCCACTGTCGCTGCGCTGGCAGGCAGCGGCGGCGGCCGAGGAGGCGGCACGCGGGCAGGAGATGAGCAAGCTCAGCGTCCCGCGCTTCCTGGACTGCCTCTGCGCGGAGTACAACCGCGTGGAGGGGCTCCTGGAGGAGGTGGTGCCCATGCTATTCAAGGACCACGACACTGACTTCAGCGGCTTCCTCAACCGGTGCGCCGGAGCGTGTTGGCGGCCCTGTGCATGTGGCTGCGTGCCGGAGCGCTTTTGCCCCTGCTACCTAATGCTTGCGGTTTCCTTGGTCATATTTCGCTTCGCCAATTACATTGCGTGCCGTAACCACACGTTGGATTTACTGTACCTTATGGTCTACCGGCCGTCCACAAAGATAGAGATGCGATATATCGTACTAGTCGAGACGGTCCGCGGGGCCAAAAACGACAGTGAATTGTGTTGCGCCTTTTCGTCGGATTGCTCGTGGCGTATTCTGAGCTATTCCCCTCAACCGTTTCCCCTCTTTGCGGGTCAAAAAAGTCAATTATCCGCAGACTGCTGTTTGTGAGGGTTACGGTCTATATTTCTTGAACTATCTCGAAATGTGCCGCTGTTGCTGCATGCATCTTTTGGCTCAGCGCTGGAAAGCAATCACTATTTTTGAGACTGTGCACGCGATGGTGCGGGGGAATGGATACACAATTTGTCTCCGTCAGAGTGTCCGGCGGTAGCTGCTCCGAAACCATCTCGTGATTCTGGAGATGGTTTCATTCCACTGCCCCACCTGCGTTCATCACCTTTTGGGGCTTAGATCGCCTCCAAGGGAGCATTGATTATACCCTATCGAACCAACGTACCCCGCCCAAGTGCATCCGCGGGCCAGATCGCTGTGTACATCCCCTATTGGCTCCGAGTGACCAAGAGAGCTGCGGGTGACTGACTGCGCGGCGTGCACTGGCTGCCCGGGAACCGCAGGAAGGAGGTGGACGTGATGCTGCGCTCCCTGGACGGCGCCGGCTACAAGCTAGAGGAGCTCACCAAGGCGAGCATGGCGCCACCCGTGGCTGCCATGCCCCGCTTGGGTAGTGCCCCCTTGCAGAAATTGCGGGTTTTACCGGCGCTGACCTCCGGCGGTGCTGCAGGTCTGGGACCTCGCCCTGCAGTACGAGGAGGCCAGCAACGACGAGGCGGGGCACGAATCGCTTTCTGGCGGCATCGGCGTGCACGCATTTCTCGCCGCTGTCAGGTGCGCCCCCGCTGGAGCTCACCCCCGCCTAGTTGGTATGCGCCATGGTGCGCCCGGCGCGCAGGCGTGGCCACCCGCGACAGTGTCTAAGCCACTGTGTCTGCGCAGGCGCACCGACGCAGTGCGCCGGTACATCCGGCTGGAGCGGACCCCGCCGCCTCCGCCGCTGATGGCCGACGAGCACAAGGAGAGCCAGAGCAAGATGCTCTACCTCATTGTGGAGAGGCACTGGCGGGTGAGTGCGAGACTGCCCAGGGACGGAGCAAGGACCAGCAGGGACTGTCCCTGGGAACACTTATGTCTGCGCCTTTTGTATTGGACGGCTGTGTCATTTCACTTGGTGCGCGGGTCCTAACAGTGACACATTGGTTTCACACGCCGTGCTCAAAATTCAGTGGCGCACGCCACTTCGGGTGCCGATGCACCTACTGGAATAACCTTTATATGATTATTATAAGCCTCGCGTCGAGCTTGCATGCAACCTATAATAACAACATGCGCTATGGTTTTGCTATGGTTTCGCCTACACTTGACCTCTGGCGGGCAGGGCGGGTTCTTATTCGAAGTGTGCTTATAACCGAGCCGCCACCCGTCATTACATAACGTCAAGAAACGAAGTCTAAAACAACCCAAAATCTTGAATTCCCGATATTTATGCGCTCTCTCTAAAAACTTTGAAAGATTATTCTTCATCAGCAGATATGCGCGGCACGACCGTGAAAGCACCTGTGGTCGCTATAAATTTATTCAATCTCTGATGATTTATATAATAACGAAAGTACGAATTATAATGATTAATTAATGTACATGCTCATGTAGTAATGCAATAATAATAGCAATACACATATACAGCCATACACCGTTAATTTGTGCTGAATAAGACTAAGGACTTTCCTCTTGTCGACGGGGCCTAGAAACAGCAACCCTACTTAGTGTACGCGGACCCAAAGTATGCTGACGTTGTGCGGACAGGAGGGATGCTTGCGTTTGCCGTATGGCCAAGATGGCACGTCGCATCTGAGGCACCGTTACTGTGGTGTGCCAGGCCTTTGAGGATTCCGTGGACCGAATCCTGGAGTCGGGCGAGGTGGACACGTCGGAGAGCGCCCTGCGGGGGCAGATGACCAAGATGGCGGCGGAGCAGGACGGCGCGCGCCGCGCACAGATGTTTGTGAACCTGCTCAAGACCCTGTGCGACATAATGCTGGTCAAGATCCAGCGGCAGTGCAACCCCTCCATCCTCTCCAACGTGTTCGACCCCTCGATGGAGCCCAACCTGGAGAAGGTGGAGAAGGCGGTGAAGGTGCTGTACAACTGGAAGACGCTGCTGGAAGACGACACCAAATCGACCGCGGCGCTGCTGGACCCCGGCAGCGGGCTGGTGGCCAGGTGCGCCACCACGTCCGGAGCTGATGGCCCACCACACACCGCAGCATATTTATTTGGGTGCAATGCGCGTCACAAGAATAACGAACTCCTTCGAGCCGTCAACAGAACAGAGAGTCCGTGGTGTATTTTGGTCCCCCCCCCCCCCCCCCCCCGGATGGATGCCGTTGGTCCTCTGTTTGCGCCAGAGCGCGCCCAGGGGGAAGGGCGGGGAGGGGGGGGGAGGGGCGTCGAAAACAGAAGCAAACATTTAGCGAATGTTGTCATGGTACAGCACGTGCAGTTAGGTTACTAGTATGTTGGTGTTGATGTTGACCAACGCTGGATGTTCTGTCACGTAAGCATCGAGCCGGCAACACCGAGTTGCAATATCACTGCGACAAAACCCGCCCTACGCCCACGCCCACATGCACGTGTCTTTTTTTCTGCCTGAATTAAACAGCATGTGAGGGTGTGGGCATAATGGTGTGTGTGCTGAGGCCGCGCTGCTGCTGGTACGGCGCCCGCAGAGCCAAAGCAGTGAAAGACTGGGTCTCGCAATCCAAGGCTTTTGTGGAGTACAAAGACAACATGCAGAGGCAGGCGGTGGTCATTCTACAGCGGAAGTTTGCGCACCTTTGGTGGAAGAAGAGGCAGAGGCACGGCAAGGGCACCGTCTCGCAGCGCAGCCTGTTCAAGGGGCAGCCCGAGGCGGCCATACCGGTGGCGCATGTGCTCAAGTTCCTGAAGGCCTCTAATGAGGAGTGATGGAGCAGCGCGGCGGAGCTCTACGTATGCTGATAGACTGTTTATACGAGATTTACAAACCGCTACAGAACTGTAGACAATATGATGCACTCCGCCCCCCCAAGCTCTCTGCATCCCTGTTTTTCCCTCCCCGGCCATTGCCCCTTCAGGTTTGCCTCCGTGCCAACGTATTTTATTATGCACACTGTGTTCGCACTGCGGCAAATTGCTACATGGACACCACTGCGCCATCTCAATTCCATCCAATCCTCGGTGTTTATACCCTGTTGTGCGACTCCATACGTATTCCGCCCGCTATATAAGCAGAATGACACGCAGCCCGACGATTATGCTATCCGGCATATTGGTGGTGTCTTGTTGGTCGCCCGATTGTGCATGCTGCACATGATGAGGGGGCTCCCGGCTACTGAAATTGGAATTTCTCACAACTTTATTCCTGCTGGGTGAATCAGGCCAGCTGTCCTACGGCCTGCGCGACTTACGTAAACCCGCATAGGGGTTCTCCCGGCTATCTATACCGACTATTGCCATGCCAGGCAAATGCTCACTTGCTGCTCCACTAGCTCATCTTTGCTCAACGGAGTATGAATGAGCAGTCATGTACATGCGATAATGATCAGATTTCCCATCTATCCCTCTACTCGTCTAGTACGCGCGTGCCAAACTTCAACTTGCTGAGCGGGGCGCCGCCGTTCACGGGACGGAGCTTAGACGCCCTGGTGAAGGATATCCAAATTGGGGCCTACTCAATGAAAGAACCGGTGTGGGAGCTGATATCCGGCGGTGCGGTGGATTTTATCCATCAGCTACTTTCTGTCAACCCCGCCAAGCGCCCGACCGCGGCCACGGCTCTTTTAAGCATCCCTGGCTATCGACGTTGTTGGATTCCAGTGATGAATGCGACTCTGCCTGAGGTCCACCCGGAGCCTCCTGCAGTAACACTCCCTGGCGAGGCGCAAACCCTTGGTCGAGGCCGGTTGATGCTGTACTCCCCTGCGCCGGCATTTTCGCTGCAAGCTGTTAATTATCATCAGGTACTCGTCTTACATAGCCACAGCAGGCTAGATCTAAATAGGCGGGTTCATGGGCTGCTGGTAGAGTCTACGCGTCATTTCAGGAGAGAGATTTCATCCCAAAGTCGGAACATCGCTTGCAAAACCCCTCTAGCTCAGTCAGCCCAGAAATTGAGCTGCTTAGACAAGGCTAGTTCATCTCTTAAAAAGTAGTACTCTTAACATGTAATAAAGAGTTCAGATATATGCTGTGTCTCGTCCACCCAGCGCGTTGAAACCTTCCGTGCAGGGGCTTTTCTACTGATGTATGCGCATGCAGAATATATTCCCTACTCGCAAAACTGCAGCAGGAACTGCACCACGTTGCAACATTCCGTGTTGCAGTTTCGCTTTTGCCGTTTCGCTGGTATGTATGCAACGGGCGATGAACACAGACGTGTGGATGTATAGACATGTACACAAAGCTTCAAGTATGTCCTCATGATCCATCTGCAACAGGCGATGTACACAAAGTGCGGCGGACCACCCCGCTCGTCATTAGACTGTTTCACCCACCTCGTGATCGAACCCTTTCCGCACATTGTAGGTGCCTTACAAGAGTCGTGAATATGATACGCTGCGCAATCTCACAATTGAAACCTTGCTGGTGCTGCAGTTTCCGCACTTCAACAACAAATCATTGCAAATATTTACTCGCAGCCATCATCGCCGCCACCGCATATCACACATATCACAAAAGCAGCTGTAGTTTGCCAATCATGCGGCCCACGACCTACGATGTGAAAGGGTCTGAAAGAATTGCATTGCTTTGGCCCGATTGCATAGTTGGAGAGCTGCAATCCATACGGCGGTCGACTCGGAGCGCTTTGCACATGAAGCACAGCAGCACGCACCATGCCACGAGCTTCCACATTATATTCATGAAAGTTCGCCGAGATGTTAAACAGTAAGAGATTGTGGCGGCAGGGAGAACTGTATACAGAATCAGTCAGTGTGTTTACATGTTTTCCAGCTCCAAAGCCGCTGCTGTTCAGTGGCTTCATGCGAGTTGTTGGCGTCACTCACTCTGGGCATCGGCGCGGTGTCACTCGCAAGGCCCCGGCAGGAGTGAAAGAAAAGGAGTCAATGCTAATTTACGGAGTGTCTGTTCGTCGGTAACTAGGTGGAATCTGCTGTTGTGTGCCGGCCAGCATAGACACTCTCTGCAGGTGATGATACATCCGGGCTCAGTGCTATCAGCGTCAGTCGTCCAGGCAGCCAGCCGGAGGAGGGCTCAGGCCTCCGCGCAGCCAGCATGCAGCAGCACGTCGGCCTCGTACGCTGCGAAGTCGGCCACGGTCGCCTCGAGCTCCTCCGCGAGACGGGCGGCGCGCCGGGCGTGAGCCCTCCCCTCGGCCTCGCTCGTGGCGAGCGCAGCCCGCAGGCAAGCCGTCTCGGCGCAGGCGGCTCGCGCCTCCGCGGCGGCGGCGTCGCGCTGCGTGGCGACCTGCCGGAGCTTGTCGTCGGCCTGCTCCATCATGTCCTCCAGCCACGCCATGCCCGCCGCCACCTGGTACGTGCATCTGTACTCAGCCTCAAATGCGCGCCGGGTTCCCGCTCTAGGAGCATGTGCAGCTGCCGGCCCTCATCCATCCTATCTCCTGATTTTCCTTCCCAGGTTCACCCTAGGGTTATGCGAAGGTGCTATTGCGCTACGTTGCTGAACTTAATTATGCCAACGTAACCAAGTTGCGCTGACCCTCAGAATTCTCAGTGACACACGAAACTCCGGGAGACCGCGGAGTCGTATGTTCAGTGAGGCTTACCCTTAATCAACTTGGCTTCAGAATGCATTGGAATTACGTCAAGTTGAGCTCCGCACTGAAACCTTTACATTATAAGCTATTGCAAGATCGACCATGGTCCGGAGACGGGGGGGGGGGGGGGGGGGGGAAGAGGGGTAAACTTTACACCACCCGAAAGTACACCACGCATCCGAACGGATTCCAAAACATGCCAAAACGCACCACCTGTTACCGGCGGTGAGACAGACATTTACACTCCAGTACAGTCTCCGGATTCCTTCACAGGTAACCAAATTGCACTCATACATATGCCATGACCGGGAAACGTGCGAAGCTTGCCGGAGCAATGAAGTCCACATCGCATTTGACCGCCCCGGCTGAAGGGGCGAGAAAATATAAAGTAGTCAGAGCCGTTTACTTTGACACAGCTCTAGTACTGCTCCAGGCTCTGTGAGAGAATATTATTTGCAACTATCGACGCGACATCACAGAGCAGTTGCTATGTTTGGGCTGCGCAAAAGCCGTTTGACGGCGCGCGGTGGCAGTGCGGCCGCTCACCTGCGTGATGCCGGTGGAGGAAGACGAGAGGGCGGCGCAGGTGTCCCGGGCGTTGGAGGCCACGCGCGACGTGTCGGCCGCCATCACCGCCATGCGCACGCGCAGGTTGCCCAGCTCCTCCTCCAGCTCCCAGGCACGCGCCTCGGTGCGGATGGTGGTGCTCGTGGCGTTGGCCACCTCCGTGACCAGCTCCTCCTCACGCTGCCGCCACCGCCGCTCCAGCGCGGCGCGGCACGCCTCCGACGCGGCGATCTTGGCCTGATTAGGGTGTCAAGGGTAAGTACCAGCGTTTAAGGTTGTGTTTGGGCTTTCGGGTAACGTTCCTAGGTGTAAGACTTGGAGGTTTTAACACAAACCCCCAAAAACACAACACAAAGCCCCCAAAAACGGAGCACCATAGGTGCGGGGCTGCCCGCAGCAACGGCGGCTTGGGCGCGATGACACACTGGTTCTTACGTACCACCTCACGTACCGGGCTTGCAGTACTTACCGCCAAGGGTGGGCAAGGCGTGTAATGTGACTCCGTGAGGGCGATACGGGTACCGTAGTGGTGAAATTGTACCGCATATCAGCCCGCTGGGGGCATTATAATGCTTGCACGTGATGATCACGTGATGACCTTCAGTAGTCGCTACAAGTCGCTCTAGTAGTCGCTACTGACGATACCAGTAGTGCTGACCGCCGGGCAGGCCAGCAGGGGCAGGATGATCACATGCGCATGATCAAGTGCGTATTTTTCGCTGCCATGTAGCATATTTCTCGGTTGTGTATCATTTTAGCAGCCACAGCGGCCAGGAGCCATAATCCTTGCCACTATACAGGTATGTAGAAACCCCCCCCCCCCCCCCCCTTCCCCCCCGGAGAACCGGTGTGGATGGCCGCATAAGGCCGCTAGAGTAAACTGCGCCATTAACGTTTGGGTTCCGGTGCACTCTATATCCAAGCCATGGCCTGGGATTAAATGGCACCAAATTAACAGGGAAATTTGCCACGCGTCCGCTGTAGCTTATTCATTTGCACCCCCATGCGTTGATTTGCGGTGCAACACACACGCACGCACGCATGCCCAGGCTCGAATTCGCTGCGATTGCGCCTGTCCGCAATCCGGTTTTGATACTGCCATGAATGCAAGTAATGAGTAGTAGTGCTGCCGGATACGAGGACAGTAAAACATCCGCGAACAATGAGACCCCCTTCCCCCCCCCCCCCCCCCCCCCCCGCCAAGGTGGCTGGGGTAGCGATGTGCAGAAGGAAAGGGGAGGGGGGGCACCTGTAGCTGCTGCTTGTCGAGCTCCGCCTGTCCGAGCTGGTGGCGCAGGTGGGTGGCCTCCGTGCCGCGCAGACCGCACAGCTCCTCCAGCCTCGCGTTCTCCTGGCGCAGCGCGCCCAGCGCCCCTCCGCCCCCACCCCCCTCCTCTCCCTCCCCTCCGCCCGCCTCCGAGCCGCGCCCCGCCCGCGTGGACAGGAAGCGCTGCAGCTCGCCCACCTGCGCACGCGACATCTCCGCCAGTGCGGCCACCGCCTCCGCGCCCGCTGAGCCACTCCACGCGCCGCTGCGCAGCCAGCCCTCCTCGCCCAGCGCGCGCAGGTGCTGCCCCACCGACTCCCAGCTGCTGGTGCGGCGGTGGCTGCACAGCAAGCCAGCGTCGCAGCGTACTGGGATGCCCTCCGTGCACATGCCCGACGGCTCGGCCAGCTCCGCGGGCGTCTGCGGTGGGGCCTGCTGCGCCGCGGGGGTGGGGCCCATCCAGGCGCGCGTGACTCGGGCCCGCGCGGCGGCGGCCGCCCGAAGGCGCTCTCCTAGCGAGGCGCGGTGTGCGCAGATGAGCATCAGCACGGCGCTGGTGGCGATGTACAGCGCGGTATGGCACAGCAGCCGCCACCGCGCCTCCGGCTGGCTCCACTCCGCCAGCCCCGTCCACGGGCCGCCCTCGCCCGCCACCCATGCGTGCAGGCCGTCCATGCCGTGCAGAAAGCCGCCTGCGAGGCGCACCCGCAGGGAGAGGGAGGGGGGGGATTTCTCATCGCGATGCAAATGCCGCGACCAGGATCGGAGGGTCCCTGGGCCGCGCCGAATATGTGAAGGAGACCACTTAAATGAGACCAATACATATGTTTGCACCTCACCAAGACCTGCGCATCTATACACATGCATAAAGAGAGGTGTTTATCGGAGTTCTATTTATTCTTTATTTGCAGATACGGGAAAAGTTGTCTTCTTCTCAGATAGAAAAGCGTCACCCTGGGGGTCGCACCTCCTTCATGGTTGTGTCAAGCCCAAACAGCCCCCAACGCGCGTGACAGGAGCAGAGCAAGGGGAATTGTCGACGATTGGGAAATGGCCGAGAACCAGCAAGCGATCCAACTGGGCGATTACTGGGCGACAGCAGCAATATAGGATTCCTGGTACGTAGTCGCTACATCTCCCTCGGCACATAGCTGCGAGCGATAGTCGCCAAGGTGTATAGCACGGAGCTTGTTTCAGTGGCGACTGGAGCAACTGACGGCGCGCTGGCGGTCGGGTATCGACACTTCGAGCTCGGCGCCGCTCACTAGTTCGTTATCGCGACCAGAATTCCTTACTATCTCCTTAATACCGAGTGCCGTCGTGAAATTCTAACGATATGGCGCCTTGGCGAAACAGAAAGTCTCATACGTGGGTGTACCGGCCGGCGGACATGCACGCGCCCGCTGCCCCGATTGGTCGGCGCGAAGTGGCGGGCGAGAAGGAGGGCGGCCGCGCCGACAAACCTGGCGGTTTCCCGAACGTGGGCGTATGTGCACTTACTCTTGAGACCTGACTACGAAGTACTTGGGGCGAGCTGCCGAGTTTGAACGACCGATGCGCGTTTACCCCGGCAGGCGGCGTGTTTCGTGTTTGGCTTTTTCTCGCGAGTGAATCGAGCACAGAGGGGTTGGGGGCGGACCGGGTTGCTGCGGCCGCCAGCGATTCTGCGACATTGGCGCAGCAAGCAAGCGGCGTGGTGACGCACAAAGCGGAGCAGGGCGGATTTTACTACGTACAGTCAGCGAGCGAGCGGTGCGGTGCGCGGCGGCGGGCGTTGTATTCCCGCGTAAGCATGCTGACGAAGCATGTAGCGCCTCACGTGGGGCGGGGGCGGGGCAGGCGTACCGGTACTCCAGTCGCGCTGCTCCTTCACGGCCACGCGGCGCGCGAGTGAGGCGAGGCTTGCGTTCCTTGCCGTAGTGAGGCTGGGACTCGGCTGTCGCCGGGCGGTGTACGGGAAATAAGGAATGGTTACGAAGTCGTGCTCGAATCGAGCGAGTGTCAAGCAAGTTCGCGTCCACTACAACGTCCAGCGCGGCAGACTTCCGACGCGCCGGCGGAGTCCCGGCGTGACTACACGCGCGCCGCGGCAGGCTGCGCGCGGTGCTGCGGGCGGGCGGCCGGGGCGGCGGCTACGACTCATCATCGTCATCGTCCCCAGCATCATCATCATCATTGAGTCGCAATGAGTCGCTAATGTTATTTATATAGCGACCAGAAGCCGCGACAATGTGTACGACTGCGTTTACCTGTAGATTGGCTGTAGCTACCCTTTATGGATAAGCTGCTTGTCGTCATCATGGTCATCGATATTCATAAACTGCCTATGGATGGCAGTCGCTGCCGGTGGTCGCTGTTCAATTGATGTATTTAGGGCGCCTCGCGGCGACGGCAATATTAGAAAGTATCCGCATATATATGTACGAGTATCGTCCGCATACTTTTACAGGTACGAACATACGTTTCTCACGGTACGGTACTACGGGCACCGTCCCCTCAACTCCCCCCAACTCTTCCCCGTGTAACCAAACCCACAACGAGTAGTCGCTACCAGTAAAGCGCTTTAGCCCCACAGCTTGAGAGCCATTTCTTCCGCACGCCAGTACCCGGTACGACCACTTCGATCCTCAACGATGCTCGTGGGTCCAGCAGCTACGCCATTGTTCGAGCCAAGCAGAACAATTCACTTATTCCAGAGCCAGAACCATACCGCGCAATATGTTCAATCACGTCACATCCAAGTGGCCGCATAACACAAGGTCCTCATAAATCAACTTGATGTTTGAACCAACCTTAAACGTCATTGAGTTATTTGCACGCGGCAAGCAAGGCACACAAAAAATAATATATGTGCCAGCGTCTCGGCTTTGCCTGAAAACGCAAGGATCTTCGGCCAGCATTCCATATGAAACCGCAACCGTGCATATGGTGACCAACTACCTATTAACATGTTTTCTAGCCTATAAGAACCCCTGTTTTCGGGCAAAGCGCATTTGTTTTGAACCAATATTGCCGCGGCGGTGCGCGAGGCGTTGAGGCGCCTTCAGGCAGCGATTGCTGGCCACCTCGGCAATGCAGACGCCCAGTTGGTGGGGTTGGGGGCGGAGGTTGGCATGTTGCGTCGGGCTCGCAAAAGGAGCTCACATCGTGCAATCTTGGACTAAAATAAGCCAACAGCTCTCGGCTGCAGAACGAGGTGGGCACTCTCCCGGTCACGTGTGGGGAAGGAATCTTACTCGGCCAACTCGACACGGCCTCGGGCATGTGGACGGTGGCCCTCCCAACGGCGCGGACGGTCGTGACTCCGCATGATCTGCGAGAGGTGAGTCGCACCCGGGTGCTTCTTTCTGCCTAGCCCATGCCTAGCCCCATTGGGTGGGCCGGAATCATTCGACCCTCAATATAGTACAACTTTTACCGCCAACGTCGACCTTTATGGTGACGCGCTCATGAACCTTCCGGAACTTGGAGATGCCCACTCGGAGATGTACAATATGATGCTGTCGCAAATGCCTTTCGCGATCACTGTGCAAGTTCACGATATGGGTATCGCTGTGCGCCGGGAGCAGGTGGATGACTTGTTCCCGCAACCAATGCCTCTCGCTCGGAAACACTGACCGTACTCATGGATGGACTCAACCACATGGCGCCGGACGTTGGCTGGGCTCTTCCTCCCGGCGTTCAACGTCGTGACTGAGAGCTACGATGACTATCGGAGCTTGAAGCCCGCGTTGTTATTATTAGTGCGTATAATAAGGGGAGCAAGTAGCGGGGGTGCACCGCACATACAGGCGCGCTATCTCATGCGTTGCCGCGGATAAGAGGCGCCCGCTCATCGCGAGGCACTCGGTGCACCACATGGGCTCACCTCGAGGCCTTACTCGCAAGAGATTTTCTCGGGGTCCTAAGCTAGGTGGCGGATCGATAGCGTTCTCGCGGACTCATACAACGGCAAAGCTAGTAAGATTCGCCTGCCACCCACCCGTTGCAGCCAAAGCTGCACAATGCGTATATGTATCATTCACCCTCGCACTCACGTGCGCGCCTGGCCCGGACTCTGAACCTGGTGCGCATCACTCATCCATCTCACCTCGTCGTGCGGGATGCGGGCCGCTTTTAAGCGGCATGTGTTCGTCTTTTGGTACTTCGTTTATTAGCGGTGGACATGTTACCGGATCTTTTGTAATTCACACCAGTAAAGCGCAGGCGTTCCATTCCCGGCGCGTGCTCATCGGCGGATGAGCGGCACGCGAGAGCTGCTGCCTGCTGGGGGTATTTTATCCATCCTGAGGGGGCACTTCATCCCTATACCAAACCCTAGACGGTTCGACACCAGCGCGGCAGCACGGCAGTACCGGGTACCGGCCTGTACGCCCCCCAACGCAGAGCATCGGCACCACAGGCACCACGTATCTCGTGACAGAATAGCTTGACGTGCCGCCACTCAGCCGGGTGCGGATCGCGGAGGCGAGGCGACTCGATGGGCCGCTGGGGCCAGGCGGCAAAGCGGGCGGCATGTGGGCGAACGACGCCGCATACCACACGTGCGGCGCTGCGGCTGGGGCTGGGCGTCGTGGTGCCCCTGCTGGTGGAGGCGCTGCTGCTAAGCCGCGACGACGCCGACGAATTAAAGAGCTGTCAGTGGGCGGCGGTCACGGTCATCATGACGTCGGAGCCGATGCTGGGCCAGGTGGGCTGCTGGGCGCCTGCAACCCCAACAGCGCCGTCAGTGCCAGCGCCAATGCCGTGGTCTGTATGCATTATAACTCGGGCGCAAGCTCGCACAGCTGCGCTGCTATGTAGAGTTCGCGTCCGGGCGCGGGTTTTGATGTATGTCTACGCCCGGGTGTTGTAAAGTAGCTGTATCTATGGGTGCCAACGCACCTGCTGTAAGAACCCTTATTATAAGCCTCAAATTGGGCTTGCATGCAACCTGCAAGAGCAGTTGCTGTGGTTTGGCTAAAGTGTCGTCAATATTTGGCCTCTAGCAGGTGTTATGGCAGGTTCTTGTTCTCAGTGCCCTTATTGCCGTGTCGGCGCACCCGTAGTTGTTGTGCGGGAGCAGGTACCTAATGCAGAGGTTGGTTGATTTCAATTCTTCGCGCGTGCGTTCATATGACCCTTTTATACACCCAGGAAATGTATGATGTATGTAGCTGCAGGTCTGCATGTTGCCGATGTCTTTCGTTGCAGCGGCTGTGTGACTTACATGTAGGTGGGTGTTCATTTAGAAGGACGTTTTGATGATATTTTCACGCCCAGGTGTAGATAGATGTATGTTGGTGATGTAGATCTGGGCGACTATGATGCCATTAGATGCAGCTGTAGAGGTCATGTTGAGGAAGAATTGCTACCAGATGGCCTGAGTCAGTTATAATCAATATCAATTTCAAGTTTAATTATGCGCGAGCCTCAGATGGCAACCGTACATGCATACGGAGGCTAACTAGCCGGAGCTAGATGATCGAACTCTAGCCGGAGGGGAGCTGCTATATGGAAATAGAAGTCGGTGCGGCACGTCGTGCGTCTACCAGATGGCCTGAGTCCCCCGCCTCCCTTTGGTAGACAGTGAAGAAGGGGCTGGAGCGCATAGCAGGCTCGCTGGCGGGCGGCGCCATCGCGGTGGGGGTGGCGAGCGTGTCCACCAATCCCTGGTTCCTCATGGCCTGCGCCTCCGTGGTGCTGTACACCGCCTTCTGGCAGCTCACCTTCAAGTGGGGCTACGACTACACCGCCAAGCTGCTGGCCATCACCTTCTGCCTGGTGCTTTGGGGCATCGAGGACGACGCCAAGACGCTGTGGGTGGCGGGCACCCGCCTGGCGGGCGTCGTTGCAGGCGTGGCGCTCGGCATGCTGCTGAGCGTGGTGCTGCCGCCGCGCTCCGCTACGGAGGAGGCCTTTGCCGCGTGCCGCGCCGCCCTGGCCGACCTGCGTGCCGCCAGCACGCTTGCGTGGCGCGTGCGCGAGGTATGGGCGCTGAACCCCGGGGAATTCTCTCTCTGCCTCCCTCATCCCGACAGCATCACAAAAGCCCCTGCACTCAGAGTTGCAGCACCCTCCACCCTGTGCTCAATCCATTTTTCTCGATGTCCCCCCCCCCCCCCCCCCCCCCCCCCCCCTCCCCCACCCACCCACCCTTCCCCCTTCACCCCCCTTCCCTCGGTCTCCCCCCCCCCCCCCCCCCGGACTCTCACCTAGATACCGACCTCCCTTCCCTTCCCTTCCTCCCAGTCATGCTGGCACAGTCCCCTTGCTGAGCACAGGTTTGCTGGTGCGCAGGTATCCCGGGGCTTGGGAAGCCCCTCTGATGCCGCAGGTGCACCGGAGGGTGAGGCGGCGGCGCGCGGCGCAGATGACGGGCCCCGGCAGCCGCTGCTGGACGGGCAGCCGCCCCCCTTTGGTGAAGCAGAGGTGCTGTGCTCGGCTCTGCCCCTCACCCCAGACAGCACCGCTCAAGGAGACAGGATTGAAGATACCTGAGCGAGGCTGCCGCTGCCCACCGCCGCGTCCCTCATCTCAACCCACCGCCCTCTTGCCTCCCTTACATTGCCCGCCACGCCGCTTGGGGTCATGATAGGGAGACGTGCAGCTGCGTTTACATTGCCCTCTCAAGACTGATTATGAACGGTGCCAACGCGATGGTAGCTGAGAGTCCACCATGTACAGATCTTGTCAACCTGTCAGAGGGCTTATAGACAAACTCTCGCAAAACTCCCTGCAAACGACTGTTCCCATAGATAGCATGCGGCCCTGATGTAGGGGCTTATTACATCATGGGGTCTGATAGGTGCGTATGCAGCCACATGCATTGCTACATGAATGTATGACTATACATAGTGCATGTGGGGCTTTGCATTTGTACACAACCTCATCCATATGCATGTTTATATCCATGCCCATACACCTATGCATATGCATATGGATATACATATATGTGTACGGGTACATATACGTATGCATATACGTATACGTATGCATTTGCATTTACGTATGCATATAAATTTACATGTACGCATACATATACAGACACATTAATTTGCGTGTTCATTTGCATTTACATTTAAGTATGCATATAAATAGACATAGACATATAGTATGCATATACATATACCTATATGATACACAATAGAGCGAGAGACAGAAAGAGGGAGCGAGAAAGCGAGAGAGCGAGAGAGGGAGAAGGAGAGGGAGAGAGTGGGAGAAGGGGAGGGAGAGCAAGGGCGAGAGGGAGAGACCCCACTGAAATCCCAACCTCATAGTAACACGTGCAGCCCCCACGCCTACTTTGCCCGCCTTGCCCGCGTTGTGCTGACGGCTGCCTCATCACGCCCCGCCGTGCCCGGCAGGAGGCGGCCGTGCAGGCGCTGATGGCGGAGATGGACGTCAAGTGCGACTCGTGCAGCGCCGCCCTCATCCAGATGACTGCCACCATCAGAATCGCGCAGGCGCGGCAGCCAACAAGCCCCCCCCCCCCCCCCCCCCCCCCCAACTGTATTAGAGAAGAAATGCCGCATTTCTGCAGTTACACGACTTCTATAGTCCACCCCCAGTTTCCTCTCGCGCTGGTCTCTTTTCGACAAACGGCAATATTGGATCCAGGTACAAGATGGCTGCGGAGCGGTGAAAGACATTAAGTGAGAGAACGAAGCTGTGCGGTTATGGTTATGCCAAAAAAATCAGGGAAGCTCTGCCTTACTTGTTGCATAGCTTGTTTGTTGGGCAGGAGCCACAACGGCACAGATGCATGGGTAAGCGCTTCGTTGTGACTAATTTCCTCACATTAACTACGAATTAGTCCTTACCAAACAGTGTGGGCTCCATAAGCAACCCCCAGTGAGTCAATGTGCCAAGTGATCGACTCGGACCGCTGCCCCTTATTACCCATCGTGCTGCCCCCCCCCCCCCCCCCCCCCCCCCCCCCTTCCAATTCCCCGCCCTCCCCCTCCCTCCTTCTGGCCCTACAAACCAACAGAGCGAGTATCTGGTGGGGAAGCGCCGCGGGCTGCTGGACCGCGCATGGCAACCCGATGCTGCTTGGCTGTGCGCCACTGCTCTTCCCGGCGTGGCGTGTGCCGGCGCCCGAGTTCGAGCGACTGGCGCAGCAGGTACCCCCCCCCTCCCCCCCCCCCCCCCCCTTGTGCTCCCTCCTATGAAGTGAAATGCAGGACAAGTATGGATGGATGGATGTGTGGATGCACATCATATGAATAACTACCTAAGTGGATCTGCATTTATTAGACTTCTGATAACATGCGGACCCTTGGTGAGAATGTATTCATCTTTGTAATTGCACAGCAATCAAATGACCGCAACATTACCGGTGCGCTTTCGGTATGCCCAAGATTTCATGCGCAAAGACTACTATGCATTGATTTGGGAATAAAATGCATACATAAACGGTTGAGGGTGCGCAATGTTGCGCAAGCTGAAGTCGATATCGTGACCAGAAAGCGTTGTTAGATCGCGTGACAGAGGACGGCTCCACCAGAAGCTGAGATGCAGAGCCCGCGGTGTGTGTTCTGGGTATAGGCGCACGTGTGATTATGTATTTGCTTTGTGACCGTGTGTGTGTGTGTGTGTGTGTGTGTGTGTGTGTGTGTGTGATTGGTTACATCACATTAAATCAGTCACAGGTGGCAGGAGATGTAACTACTACTTACCCATGCGGGGTGATGCCGTGTGGCGGCCTTTCGACAAACGTATCATCGTACTCTCGTTTACAAGGGTTCCCTTCCCCCGTCTTCTTCCCCTCTCTCTCCACTGTACGCAGTTGTGGGCGTGTGTGTGTGTGTGTGTGTGTGTGTTCACGAAAGTCCGACGAAGAAGACATACGTTGGCAGGCGCTTTCATGCATTGTGTGGGGGGCATTTTAAATGTGTGGATCCGATTGTCCTGCGTTGCTGAAGAGTGTGGGCCGCCCTTTGCGGCTGCTGCCGGGGGCGCAGGTGAAGCGGGTGTGCCGCATACTGTGGGCTCTGCACCTCACGCTGCTCAATGACGGCCTCGACCCCGCGGCGATGGAGGCCGTCCGCGCGCGCCTCCGGGCGACCTGGTCCCCCGCCTGGTGGAGAGCGCGCAGGCGGCGGTGGCTGCGCTTGAGGAGGGCTTCCCAGCGCGTTCGGTGTTTGTGGCGCCGGGCGCCGCCACGCTGCCGCGGGTCGCCCTCGACAGGTAACCCCCCCCCCCCCCCCCCCCCTCCCAAACACACCACGCACACCCCCCACACCACACCCATACCCCACTGGTCCAGCGACAATAGCGAACAGAAGGGGGTGGCCCGGGTGGTGATGAAGCAGTGTCCATGGTCAAACTATCAGTGTCCTGATATCCGCGCCACGGCTGAGGAGGAGAGGGCATATAGCTTAATTAAGAGACTGGGTTGAATTACAGCAGTATATATACATATACATATGTATGTGACAATGAAGTAGTTATGTCGCAATTGCCCTCAAACCACCAGTAGCTCAATTTACGGTTTCTAGCTTTCTCTCTCCCCTCTCTCTCCCTCTCCCTCTCTCTCTCTCTTTAGGCATGTGGCAATTCCTACATCGCTTGCTTGAACCTGTAAGCGTGCGTGTATCCGTATGTTTATCCCCTTTGCCCCCTCCTCATGCCCCCCAACACACACTCCGCCCTCTCACTCCCGCTCTCCTCTCGCCACCTCCATACCCACTGGTCATCAACGCATCAACAGTGACCGATGTACCAACGTCATAATCGAAGGCAACAGAATCCCGACCCGATGCAACGCAGCGGCACTGGTGGTCCTTCTCCTCAACTCACCGCCGCCCTCCGCTGCCGGCACCGCCATGTGCGCAGTACGCACCGGGCTGATCATTCCCTGCCAATAGTGATACGCTTCCCGCAAACACTCTCCCTGTAGTGAATGTTATTATTCACTACAATTATTCACTATTCACTATTCACTACAATTATTCACTATAATTATTATCCCCCCCCCCCCCCCCCCCCCCCCCCCAATTCAAAAGGGAAACTGTAAAGTATATTTGAATGTACTGTGCAAACGTGGTTCAGAACGCTGCTGCAGAATGCGATTCCGCCCTACTGCGAGAGGATAAATGTGCAAAACTATAGCCAACTACAGCGCGTGTTCTTATCATAGGTTGCACGCAAGCCCAATTTGAGGCCCAACATCAGCAGGCTTCTAGTAGGTGCGTCGGCGCCTATATTAGAATACGCGATAACACATGCATCGTCCAACTTCGTGCTAATTCTAACCGGTTTCGCCATATTTATTGGAGCGACTATTTGAGGCTGCGAGCCGGGTCGCATGGCTCGATATTCGGGGCCTCTGCATACGCGACTGCAACCTGCCCCCATGTCCGCCGCGGGACAACACAAGCGCCCTGAAGGGCCCATACGCTCGCCGCACTGCTGCAGCTTCTGCCGTTGCGTGCAGCAAATTCCTGGCGCTGAGCGAGCTTCAGGACGTGCGGCTGCAGCGGCGCATCCTCCTGCAGGCGCCAGGGCGGCGCCGCCGCCGCCGAGGCCGATCTCAGCGGCCGCGGTTGCTTGCTCTCCCCGCGCGCCTACTTCGAGGGCCGCAGCGGGAGCTTCGACGCGAGCGTAATCGACAGCCTGCCGCCGATGGTGGAGCAAGCCGGCGCGCTCGGCCCGGGCGACAGCGACCTCACCTACGTCCTCACGGTGTGCAGCCCAGCGAAATACCGCAATGCTCCCCCGCGATCACCTGCTTGCGGCCCTGATTCCAAATAGGAAAAGGATTTGGTCGGAACGCAGTATCATTGGCAATGATCATTCGACCCGTTTTTCGGCCATCCAAATGACGTGATCGACGCCTGCTCCAGGCAGTGCTGTTGGAATATGGGTCACGTGCGATGCGTTTTGCGCATCCCGATTGTCTTTTCGGGATTGAGGAGCACACATCGAGTGTAGCGTGAGACTGTCACACGTATGGTGTGTGGGTACTCTTACGGGTACCGACGCACCGCAAATGGGAACTATTGTTACAAGCCTCAACTTGCGATTACAAGACGCCTATAAGAACATTGGCCACAGTTCCGCTATAGCCCCCGCCTACATGCGACATTTGACAGGCGGGGCGGGTTCTTACCCGTATCCGGAGCTGTTGTTACCGCGCCGGCACCCGTAGGCGCTGTACATGTGGCTGTGGCTGTGTATTGTACTCACCAATATACTTTCGGGATTGGCATGAGGCGGATCGAAGTTACTGTTCCTGTAGTTTGTCTCCACACGTGTTGAGACTGCTATAGCCATGATGCCTGTCAGCGGTGGGGATCCTCCATCCAGTGGGGGGCTTGTGCCGGTTTCATGGCGCGGTTTGGCTCTTCCGCTGGCTAACATTCGCAGCTGCGCCGCCTGGCCGCGGATGGACCCCGCAGCTGCGCTGGCACAACTTGCTGTTCATACTGGACGAGCTGCAGATGGACCTGGAGCAGCTCTACGACGCCATGGACGCGCTGCTTGCCCAGGCGCCTGTCGCGGGCTGACCCCATCCCCCGTCCCGCCCTCGTTTCGCAACACCCCGGCTGCATTGCCGGCTCCCACCACGCTGTGGCAGGTACACATTAGCTGCGGTGCGCATAGCTTCCTAATGGTTCGCGCCACCCGTTTTGGATCCGACAAAGACTCATGATGGAGCGCTGCTCATCGCCGCCACAACCTAAACCACACGCAATACTAGCCGCATTTTCCGCGGGATCCCACCTACACAACTTCCAGCCCAGGCAGCCCCTTCCATTGACTGCATTGCTTTTCATGTACTGGGAGCGCGCGGCGAATACTAGCGAGCGGCGTGTATAATAGACATTGTAATATGACCCTGGGTGTGATGCCGGTCTCTTCCCATCAATCGTTGCATGTCGTATATGTGCACGTAGGCATTGCAGCTTTTGCCTTATGAGATACCGCAGTTGGCCCCGTTGATGCCGCAGCAGCCATGTAATCATGCCTTTCTTTCATGTTATTAGCAATGCTTGAGACGCAAGCTCATTCGGCACTTACTACCAGCAACGCGCACTGACATGGGTACTGCTACTATTGCTACGGCC
>VCJN01000031.1:0-21173 GCA_006384855.1 Tetraselmis striata | reverse complement strand
GGATGACATATTATATTATATCGCGACAGCGCATATATATATACCGCGACGATACATGGGATCGAACGGTATTTAAAATTGGGTACATACCTACAGGGCTGTATTTCGATACAATCGCGAGACCCGCCGAGACGGCGGATGCTGTCGTTATTAGCGGCCCGTCACCTGCTGCGCTGGTCGTGACGATGCTACGACGAGTGCGCGTCACCTGGTGAACCGGCTTTTGAGTATGAGGCGGTGGATCGTCGCCCGCAACTCGTACTGTAGCGACGAGTCCTTCGACACCCACTCGGCTAGCAGAGTTTGGGGTTCGGTACAATACTACAAGTTGCAACCTGTCGAGCTGGCTGTCCTCGCGTTCGGTGCGAGTCTTGCACTTGATTCTCGTCGTCGGGCTTGGTGCATTATTCAACAGGTTGCATTTGCGGCTCGCGTTGCCGATAAAGCCTCGGCACGCAAATCGAGTACAGGTACTTCAACAAGTATCAACTAACCCGCCATACATCGGCAGCCTCTGCCGTAGTGACGATGTCGACGGCGACATGCCTTTGCGCCTCGTTGGCCAGCAGCACCCTCGCCAATGCGGGTAGTCGCCACACGCCAACGACGTCGCATCGCACCGTTGTTTCTCGCCGGATGCGTCAGTGCGGGCTGCTCGCGACGAGTCAGGCTCGTAGTCTGCCCGGAGCCGACCAGCAGCCGCCTTCTACCAAGCGTGGAAAGTCACAAGCAGTCACCCGATCATCGGCGTCGGAAGCCTCAGCCCCGGCAACCATCACCACGGTTCTCCATGGGTTTCCCACCTCAAGTACCAGCTTCCTTGCGAGGTGCGGACGTCCTTGAATTTTGAATTATAGCGCCCCCGGCACAGTTGTGACGATTGCGTGTAGTTGCTGACGTTGCGTGTTAACAATACGCGATTATCATTGCAAAGGCCGCGCCTCGTCTTCTCGTCATATGGCGCGATGGCGGATTTACTAGACGATATATGGAGACGCTACCAAGGCGATATATAGTATACCGAAGGGTATAACTTCACACTCATATACATAATTAAATATACATATATTTTCGACATCGTGTTCATACGATAACTGTTTCTGATAGTATCGCTCAAACACAGAATGTCTTATTCTGCGGGTTGATCACTTGTGCGATCAGGTTCGCGCTGAACGTCAAAGGAGTCGACTACCTACAGGAGACAATCCCGGTTGTGAAACTGCCGAACGGCAAGCCGCACCCTGATGGTGTCAAGCCCTATCTGGAGGCACACGGCGCGGTGGTTTACCGACCTGGCGCAATCTTCAACCACATCAAACGAGACATTCGAAGGGCCAGCACTACTTCCTGAAGACCCCGCTGGTCGCGCTCGCTGTCGTACCCTGGCCACGTAAGCCCAAACCGCGAATATGTCACCTGTTCCATTCCAGCACCACCAACCATAACATAAGATTTCTTTCCACGTCGAACTACTCGCGCAACTTCTCTCGGTGAGGATGTTGTCGTTTCTAATGGGTGTTGTTGCCAGGAGTAAAGTATCTCCATACACCCTCCAGATTTTTTGCTTTGACTGCAAGATTATAATGGTTCGACATAAGCGACTCTTGTCGTTCTTGATTTTGCATTGTTAATCTACAGTATCCCCTACTTTTGGGCCATCCTGGCGCAGCCTGAGTGTCTGCGCCGCCAAGACTGTGCTGTATGAATTGTGGATCCTAGGCTATGCGCGACCGAGGTTGCTCCATTTGGCTACTACCGCGCTCTGCGCCTCCTCCAAGATGAGCTTGGCGTGAATGAGGAGGGCATCAAGACCTGGAGGCAGTACTGGATCTCGCGTGGCTTCCAAGAAATTGAATCTCTTCTTGAAGCCAGCCCGGAGCAGACTGGGCGCTTCCTGCACGGTGACTCCATGACAATGGCGGACATCTTCATCATGCCGCAGGTTTCACCACTCTCAGCTGCCCACCACAATAGGAGGCCCATTTTCCCTGGCAGAATACCCCATGCTGGATGCAAGTGTACAAGAACGCCTGGAAGAGGAGGCTTTCATCCAGGTAACTTCACCCACTGCTTACCTTCTCTCATTGAATAGTGGTTCGATAGTTACGTCGGTGCATTATTGATCAAGTTATGCAGTAGTATAGGCGTTGATGTTGTGTGTTTCATTCAATTTTATTGAGGTAAAGCAAGGAGAACAGTGAAACATTGGACGTTTGCTAAATATGATGCTGTTCTGTATGGCACGCGCAGGCTCTGCCAGAGAACAACCAGTGAAATGGTATAAGTACTGCCATCATACCACACTTCAAATTAGACTCAGTGGGCTCCAAGGCCAAAGTTACATGTGCTAGCTACAGCAAAATCTTGTATGGTTCCATGTAAGTTTTTGACCACCACATGGTCTAGTAACCAAACTCAATAACTTGCCAATGAAAAGTGCACTCATGGTGAAGCGCCCTGATCAGTACCGTATATATACCACTGTCTTTTTGCATGGCTTTCAACCCCCATGATATGTTATCCACAGCAGTGAGGGTACAAACGCGTCACCTCTGAAGAGATTTGCATTGAAGCAACAGCAGCATGTACGCGCATTCTGTTGGTTTGTGGGATCTACAACATGTGTACAAATATGTGCCCTGTAGCATGAATTGTAGGCCTTGGACCATGCAGTAACCGTCCTGATTAAAGGCAGGTAGGCCTGCCAACCACGGTTGACGAGGATTCACTGCAGTGCAGGTACACCGCTCGTTAAAAATCCATTGCATTCATCCAGAGCATTCAGACATGCTTGGATGTGGCATCTGATGCGATATACCATGCTACATGCCGCAGGAATGTATGGAAGGCCATGCTGTTCAGGACTTATCAATGAGCTAGCTGAGGGTGGAATGTAACATGGGTGTGCCTCCAAGAGACATGTGTATAACGTTAATAATAAAGCGTCCAGCGGCACGTCACATGGCCATGCCGACAACGGTGGTGGATGGCCTGAGCTGCTGGCCGTTGTCAGGCCGCCCCATTCCCCCTGCAAGGTCTGCATCCATCTGATTGTGTGGCTTGTCGCCCAGCAGCGCCTTGACTCGCCGCTTGTGCAACTTTGTGGCAGTGTGCTTCACCAGCGCGTCATTGGAGACAAAGTAGCGACTGCATGAGATGCAGTAGTGCTGCCCGTGAGCTGGAACGTCCTCATCTAGCTCAACCCTAAGGGGCAAACAGCAGCGTGCGAGTAAGATCAGCGCACACAAGGCATGGATCCTGCGCGATGTCCCTGCACAATCATCCACTGCCCAACGAGGTATTTTGATAACACGGCGGGAGTGCGCTAAATTACTCGTACATATCCAAGGAACGTTCAGTAGCCATGTTTAACTGTGCTCTTCATCTATAGGACTGAGGCCAAACCTCGCAGAGATTGACTTCTCCACTCCCATGTGAATTGTCGCTCTTGCAGAAAGTTCAACCCCTAGGGACATGTAAGCACGCCCACAGCAGTACAGAGCTCTCCCACAAGACGCACAGACCGGAAGACTGTGCAAGCCCAGGGGGTGCGGGTTTTACACCTGTCCGTTGTCCCCAGTGGCCCAATCTTCCCGTCCGTGACGCCCTCCGCCTTGCGCACGTCCTGCCACACTTGGTCGATATGCCGCGCCTCAAACTGCGCGCGTACAGCAAGCTTGTGCCCCTTCCGGTTCGTGCTCTTGCCCATGTTGCGCGACTTGCGCGACTTGCCCTTCTTCACCATACTGCCCTTTTCCTAGTTGCACCACGAGTATAGTAGATAGCTGGCTTGGCTGAGTTCCCGCCCGCAGGTATGCGCAGCTGTCGCCACCCACGCGGCGCTCACTTTCCTCTGAAACGTCGGAAACTCGGCAGGCCCACAGTCGGCTCTCCACTACACTGTTGCACGCTCGACTCGTACACAAAGAGCACTGGATTACGTCACTGTTCCGGATCACGCCGTATGCTCGGCTTGGGCTGGGACGGGCGTGCCGGACCGTGACACGTGACGTATGGGGCGGCCGACTGTGCGAGTCTCGATGACGGCGTGCAGCGCTCTCGTCGCGTCGGACGACGCTGGTGGCGGCGCGCCGACGGTCGCCGCGCGGCCCGCCGCCGATATATTTGCTTGCTGCTGTGTTGCTGCGCGAACGCGCGCGCGGATCCAGTCGATGGGCGCGTTGCGCGCGCAAAAATAGTAACCTATCTATGGGACTGCGCGCTGGATTCTTTTTCCGCCCCCGGACGGGACTGGCACCAGTGAAACCCTTGCAGCGTCTCTACGACGGCCGTTTAGGCAGCGATCTAGTTACGGAGAGCCCTGGGTAGCCGACGCTCCGTCATAATCATCAAGCAATTTGCCGGAGCAATATGCAAGCAGACTAGGCCAGTGATAGAATTTCCAACACTGTTGGATGACCGTCCAAAACACTGCCATTAAAATACCCGGCACTGACCACAAAAGGTCCGCCCTACCTGGACCCGTTTGGGCGTCGGCCCATTCGAGTAATGCGAGTAATGCGCGCCGGAATATACGATGATGCTTATCGTCGATATAAAACTCGGTCCACTTGAGATACCCCGCCTCTCGTGACAAAGCGTATTTGTGCAGGTTGCACCTTCGGGACGGGGCGGCACATGTGCGTTGAATATGTGAAGGCAGCACGCGACAACAACAACGTGGTGACAATTCATTGGTTGCTCACCCGTTGTCGTAGGTAACTGATTTCGTTGCATGCTTTCAGATACAAGGGCAAGAAGTTGCCGAACGCAGTCCCGGGATCCTCGGAAGCATCCATGACCGAAAACATGACGCATGCCTTGCACCGCAAACACATGCACATGACAGTCAATGTGATTAAACATACGCGCTACACCATGTCCCCCTCTCCCGAGGGTCTCCTCCCCAGAGGCCCCCCTCCCTAGAGGGTAGCCGTTGTATAGAGGGCACGGTGTGGGCAACGCACACACCTGCACCGGACAATCACTATGAATACACTTACGCGCTACAGAGACTAGCTGAAATTCCCCTTCTCTAGTCTGAAGAGCCGTTTCCGGGCACGTAGACGGGGATGAGACCGCTCGTGCCCTCCCAGTCCCCGTGCGGCGACATAGGGCCAATATACAAATGATGCTTGACAAGGGGGCAAGACTTTTGTGGGCAGGTATATCGCGACTATCTCTCCTTTCATCATATATTAGCATCACAGTAGAGACGCTGCAAGGGTTTGTTGAGTACATGTGCTAGCTGCAAAACTCAAGAAATCCATGCAGAAATCCAGAAGAAAATCCAGCTACGGGCCACAAGAGGCGGGAACAGCCATGACAACCACCGATCAGGCATCGCCACCAGCCAGCCGCCGCCCCACGCAGTAGGGACGCTCTCCCCAGCACACAATCCCGGGCCACTCCAATAGCGGCACTAGGCCGAATGTGATGTGAAGGCGCCGACAGGAAAGGGGCTTCGAAGTAGAGGTCTCGCAGCAAGGAGCGGAAGTGGGGGGGTCCAACCCAGAACGGGGCGCCACGGGAGTGCAACAGACTTAGCGCCAGATCCGCCGCCAGCTCGGTCGCGTCCCCTACCGCCGAACGTAGAACGCCTTCGTCCACAGCACAACATCCCGGGCCACTCCAATAGCGGCGCTGAGCCGAATGTGATGTGGAGGCGCCAACAGGACAGGAAGGGAGAGAGTGCTCAACGAGTAGGGAATGGAGAGCCGACCGGGCCAACAACGACGTAAGACGCCGGTGTCCAGTGCGTGTTGTTCCGCCCAGCGCCAGATCCGCCGCCGGCTCGGTCGCGTCCCCTTCCGCCGAACGTAGAACTCCCTTCCCAGCACAACATCCCGGGCCACTCCAATAGCGGCACTAGGCCGAATGTGATGTGGAGGCGCCGACAGGACAGGTAGGGAGAGGGTGCTCAAAGATTAGCGAACGGGGAGTTGACCGGACCAGCAACGACGTAAGACGCCGGTGTCCAGCGCGCGTTGTTCCGCCCAGCGCCAGATTCGCCGCCAGCTCGGCCGCGTCCCCTTCCGCCGAACGTAGAACTCCCTTCCCATCACTACATCCCGGGCCACTCCAATAGCGGCACTAGGCCGAATGTGATGTGGAGGCGCCGACAGGACATGAAGGGAGAGGGTGCTCAAAGAACAGCGAACGGGGAGTTGACCGGACCAGCAACGACGTGAGACGCCGGTGTCCAGCTCACACTGCTCCTCCGCGGCAGTGGCAGCATGGGCGGGGCCAAGGCTACCAAGGCGCCACCCGTGCACGATCCCCGCCCCCATCCCCAGCCGGGGGTGGAGGCGGAGGAAGGGCCCGCGATTCCGAGGACCGAGGAGGGTCGTCGGGCCCGCCCATGCGGTGGGTGGGTGGGTACTGTTAGGGTTTCAAGGGTTTCACTGCAAGGGTTTCACTGGTACCAGTCCTGTCCCGGGGGCGGAAAAAAAATTAGCAGCACAGTAGGGGTCTCGTTTGCAACAAGTCCCTCGGCGGCATCGTCGACAAAATAACGGCGAAAATAACTGATCCTTAACGATTATTTACGGCACTAAAATAATACATCATTTTAATTAAGGCGAACCTCCCCTGTAGTCCTGATGGCACGCGCGCGTTTGTCGTATCGTCCGTCGGCGGGCGCGCAGCGGTGCGCATTTTTTTTCGCCCCCCGGGTTTTTCGCCCCCGGGTGCGCATGCGTGCTGCAGCCACGCGTCAAGGCAGCCTTTTTTCTCCTCGCTGGGCATGGTCGCATGTCACTGCTTCAACCACCGGTGCCAGCAGAAGCAAACAAGTCGGAGGGTACCCGTACAGCTCGAATCACGAAAAGAACACCCGTGGCTACCGTACAGATAGCCCGCCGAGTAGTACTCCTCGCTGAGCCGTGTGCCGTCGGTGCTAGTGGTTCGCACTCAGCCGCGCTGTGTGTTGGTTGCATCCTGGAGATAGTTGACAGGATCAACGCCAAAGGCACAGGCTGCTGCCCGTTGCCGCGTTTGGGTGCTGTCAGCCATTAGAAGACTGCAGATAGGTGGCAGATTAGGCGACCTGGGCCAAGACAACGCAGGAGAGGCGGATTCACGATGTCGGACGCGGGCTCTACCGGCAGTGCGCGCCGCAAGGACAAGCAGGACGCAAAGAAGATGGTGGACCCTGCGATCTGTGATATTCAGATCAAGAACCTAGACAAAGCGGTTACACGACTGCACCAGCAGAAAGACGGGATAGTTAAACAGATGACGGCGGACGAGAAAGAGCTGGCGTGGGTGGTCGATGAAATAAAGCGGTTTGAAGAGAAGAAAGCGATGATCACGCAGACACGTACCCAGCATGAAACAGAGCACAAGATGATTGTGAAGACAAACAAGGAGAGTAAGGACAAGCTGCAAAACGAGCTGATGGCGGAGGCAAAGGCGCTCACTGCGGCAGCCAGGAAGGCGCACTCGCGCCTCATCCGCTCTGAGTACACCAACCCGCACAAAAACGCAGGCATTCCGCGGCGCAACGCAGCCAAGTAGTCATGCAGGTGGAGCATGCTTGTTCAGATCAGTGGGGGCAGGAGGCCGAGCAGCATAGCCTGAAAATTGGTTTCACCTGTGTCCCACAATTCACCAGTGCCCCTAATCCCTGTTAGCATCTCTGTCTGGATTGGAGAAGCGACACGCAAACCGAATGACCTGCCATCCCAGGCACTCCAGCACGTGTCTTCTGCCTGGAGGGGTCGATGTCTCCCCTTTGCTGCATATCAATATATCATTGGTGAAGGCTGAGATGTGTGAGAGGCCTGAGGGGAAGGAGGGGGGGGGCTACTGGAAGGGCTTTACAGTGGCGGTTCTAGCGCTCACAAGCAACAAGGGAGACCAGCCTACTTATCCTCATCCATGGCCTTGTCATCACCATCCTTCTTGGCGGCCTCTTTCAGGGACGTCACCGCCGCCTCCACAGCGCTCTTCACTGCAGGGTCGTTCACGTCGACGCCAGGCATACTTGCCAGGAGAGCATTGATGTACTCGGGGTCATCCAGAACCTGGCGAAGTAAGACACACATTTAAGCAACAGTGAGAAGGCTGGAAATTTACCTAGAGTGCGCAGCAATGGCCCTCAAAGCAAATCTTAGTTTTATGCCCCCAAGCTTGTCTGCCCCCAAGCTTGTTAAGAGACGATCGCATCCAGCACCCACAGCGGTAAGCATTCCATTGACTCATTTTTGGACACATATACATCTTAACTACCTAAAAACGCGGTGTATGTCTGTCTGACCGCCCGGCGATACAGAAACTACCCAAAGTGCAGTCGCGCGCTGGAGTGGCCCTACGGATCTGCATTCAGTTGGGTGCATGTTTGTATTCGAGGTTCAGCAGGACGCCCTGGCAGGTGACGACGGCAGATTCGGTCTGCGCGCATGGGAGCGGGCGAGGCGCATTCGCGGCTATGGCTCCTAGGTGTTAGATGGGAAATAAGGGGGGCACGGGCATGAGTAGTGGCGCAGCGGCGATGGGATGAGTACGGGATCCCCTGATGGACCTGAGGCCCGCGAAGACGGGCATGCTCAACGGGCGAAATTATCAGCAATACTTCTGTCGTCCATTTGCATTGGTTTTGCTAGCTTTCCCAAGTGTGTTTTCTCACCCGCAAATAGCGTCTTGATTGAAAATGAAAACAAAGCAAAGGGGGGGGGGGGGGGGGGGGTAGATAGCGCAACGCTTGCCTCGCCAGGCACCCACCTCAGCCCGGATGGCGCCTGTCTCGTCAGTGAGCGACATGCTGAGAGCCAGCTCCAGCTCCGAGGCGCCGCTCATGTCAGCATCATTGCTGGCTGGCGCAGCAGCGGCTGCAGTCTCGGTGGATGCGTAGGCGTCGCCCTGTTTATGTTGCAGTCGTCGGCAGATGATGAGATTCAGTCAGCGACCAAATGAGACCAGGTGCATAAGGATTGTCAAGTTCAGAGGAGAGGCGGAGTAGGGGAGGAAGTTCTTGCACCATGGACATGGCCAGCGCCTGCTGCAGCAGGTCGTCCTCGGTGAGGTACATCTCGGTGTCCTCTCCAGTTGCGGGAGCGCCTTCGCCTGTGGCCTCAACTGGCTTGTCCTCACCAGGTGGAGCCTCCCCGTCCCCAGCAGCTGCAGCTGCAGCATTCTGGCGAGCACGCTCCTCTTCCAGCGACACACGCAACGCGAGCGCCAGCTCTGGGTCCAGGTTGGGGTCCACCCCAAACTCAAACCCGTCGCCGCCGCCGCCCTCACCACCACCACCCTCACCGCCGCCGCCACCATAGCCGCTGCCCTCCTGCTGGAAGATGGGCGAGGAGATGAGCACGTCGGTGAGCGCGGGCCCTGGTGGCACGGTCACCAGGTTGCTGTTGCTGCTGCTGTTGACAGCGCTGTGAAAGGCCTCAAACTTCTCCTCATTCTCATCGCTTGCGCCAAAGCTCACGATGTCCACGGCCACATTGTTCTTCTTCAGCTTCTTGGCGATTTTGACCAGCTTGTCCTGCAGGGCGCGGTGCGTGATGGGGGTCAGGCACTTCCCCAAAGGCCAAGCCCCACCACCCCCCAAAGTATCTTTGCCAAATTCAGGGTTTGCAGTGCACACCCAGATCAAACCAGGCAGCAGGGCGACAGGATCTAGGGAACCCCCGTGCAGTAGCGACCCTCACACAGCTAAAATCGACGCCAGGCAGCAGCTGGTATGCGGCCGGGGAAGGGCGCTGCTGACTGGGACCTGGGGCGGAGTGGCCGCGGGTGTGTATGCCCCAGATCTGGGCGGGCCAAGCCGGGAAATGCAGACGGTGGGCGGGCGGGCGCACCTTGTCCTCCGCCACAGGGCTGCCCACGAAGATTACCACCCGCTGGCGCTGGTTCTTGTTCTGGCGGTGCTTGAGGCATAGCTGGGCGATCTGCACCGCGGTGGCTAGCTTGCACTCGCCCTCGATCTCCACGTCGTGCATGCTGTGCAACACCTTGCCTAGGTCCGGCGTCGGCGTGACCAGCACGCGCGGCGTCTTGCCCGCCATCGCCAACACGCCCACCGTGTTTTCTGGGTTAGCCTGTGTCCGAGCGCCGGCCAGCAGATTAACGGCGTCCGCCTGGCTCTGGAAGCGGCTCGGCGGGAAGTCGCCGTTGCGCGTCCATTCACTGTTGTCGATCACTACCATCGTCGCCTCCATCGTGACGCGCCTGGCTTTGGTCGGGCTAGGTGCCCCAGCTCCGGTAGCAGAACCTGGCGCTGCAGCACCCGCACCTCAATTTCACGGCGCGCAGGCTGATTCTGCGTGCGTGCTGAGGGCTACCTGCGCATACAAGGCCGTAGGTGGGCTGGACTTGTTTGTATGTCGCTTGGCACCGCGGAGGAAGTTGGTGTCCGCTGGCGATGCTGGCCGACGCTCTTGACGCTCTCCCTATAACCAAAAAGAAAAGAATGCTGGCCGACAGCAGTCAGATTCTGTAGACGGAAGCACGCAGCTGGAGTTCGCCTCGGACTTAACCGGTACCAGGTGGGTACAGGTACCTGGTACTTACGGGTAGTCTACCCGCATTCATCACTACACTATGAGATACCGTACTACCCGTAGCGAGGGTGGCAAAAATCAGATGGTGCCAGGCTGTGTTTTCCCACCCTTCTAAAGGTCCCGATGGTACGCATGCTGGTGTGAATTACAAAAATAAGGCCTAAACAAATCCACCGCTGAAAGCAGTACTAAAATGTCAGCAGCCGCCTAAACCACAGTAGTGCCGCATATGAAAGGGGACCCCAGAGCCAGGGTCTTCGGGGTGTTCTCACATAACGAATACTACACGAAATATTTACGCTGTATTCCTGGCAGTATTCGGGATTTTCCCCAGAAACGATCATAGCCTGCCCGTCCGCTGAATGATCGCCGACCGAAATCTCGCGGTCGAAAACGGTCAGATGGGAGGCGGCCGGGCGGGCGGTGGACAGATCGGACAAGCCGACTTGCTCTCGCCCTGCCGGCCGCGCGACCACTGCGCGTTTGACCAGGCCAACCCGCCCTTGGTGCACGCCCCCTGCTGCCTTGTGCGACCGTGCCAGGTATGCTACGTGCGCTGTGGCCCTTAGTACCGGGGTTGGGGATTAGCTCCGCTGCCCTCCTGCTTTTCCATCAGGAGCTCCACCGCCTCGTCCACCACAACGACTATGTAAGCAACGATATTAAGATCTGAACAATACAGAGATGAGTAAGTTCGAGTTCAGACATAGCGAGATCGATGGTTTCGGGGACATCAGTATATCCACTGCATGTTTTCCCTCTCATGACGCAAGTTACCAAAGAAATGGTCGCTATATCATAAAAATCCCAGAAAGAAGTAAGCGATTGTCTTTTTTGTAGCGTGCAAATTGAACAAGCATTTCCGGTAGCTGGATAAGGCTATTAGTATTTGTACTGTAAGTTGATTGAGTTTTTGATATAGTTTTCAGCCACTGAGTTGTATTCATACCCCTAATGAATGGAGCTTGAATCACGTCCAGGAAAGTGCATTATGTCAGTGGCATGTAATGATTTAGTTGTATCAGCATGTAGTTGTTCCTTCATTCCCTGTCAAGCAAGCCACCGTAATTCAACATTATTTGCACCATAGGGTTTGATTATACCCTAAATCCCCGGGCTACTATCAGTACTTAAGGATCACGGGTGGTGTAGCTTGGGTTTGTAGAACTAGGCTGCATGGCAGCATTCATCATTGTGACGAACACCAGCTGCCGCGCATATCCAATGTCGGTTTTGGAGCATTTTGTCCAAAATGGGACAAAGTGGAGGCATGTCAATAACTATGATGCTTAAATCCATCGCCTGGTAGCCACAAGATGTTGCTATCAATTTGCTCGTTGAGCATCCCCAACTTCAGCAATTCGTTCTTCGTGGCGGCATTAAGCTTGACGACGCCGCTGGCTGGGTTTTCGTTGCGCGGGGGTGGTTGACATGTCATGGACGCAGTTGTTTGATTGTTTCGTGGCTGGCTGATTTGCCACCCATCCGCAGTTTGCGCGTATGGCTTCACGACTTAGACGCTTTTACCCTACCACTTCTTTTTGACCTTGGTGCCGTGCGTCCGCGTTGAACACCTCGCGACTTCCCGACGCGTCGTGGATGGGCTTCGCGTACGACAGCGGGACGGCTTCTTCAAGCTTCCAAGGAAGCGCCAGGCACTTCTCCTAGCTTGTGTCAACAGGCTTCTTCCCTCCTTTGTCCGCGCGTACAACCATAGGGGCATGAGAGGTTTGCCATTTGCATCGCCATGGAAGGGCTCGTAAACGGCCACGGTCAACGTGTCTTAGGTATTTTGATGTTTAAAACTGGTAGGTGAGAGCTCACCGATGGTTGGCGAGAAGACTGTCCGTTTTCGGCAATAACACGCCGGCGTTTGGTGTGTAGGCTTATCATCTGCGGTTTTTGGCTCGGCAGAAAAAACTGCGATTAAGAGGTGGTGACCGTGGTCAACACCATGCACCGATGGCATTACGGAATACAGGAAGACTCATTGGAAGGTTCGAAGGTTTGCGGGGTCTGTAGGATTGTCAAGAAAAGCGTTCGTTGGCGCCTGACATGTTCTTGCCATGTCTCGGCAACTATCGTCATGATGTTGACGACAGATTGCGAGCGTACGTTGTGAGGGTTGCGAGGTTGTCAAGCATGGCCGAGGATGGCGTTGATCATTCGCATGACCAGCTGCAAAGGGATCTCAGGAGCGGACAACGATGTTTCGCAGATCATCGCTGTTTGAAGAGCGATGTCTCGGTCCTGAAAATTGTGTAGGATGGCTCCGCGGGCGGGATGGCACCAAGGAGAAATCGCTACTTCTCCCGCGGGAGAAAGGCCGCCAGATCGGGAGAAATGTCAACATAGTACTTCGCGCTTTACGTCCCACGGGCGCGCCGTGCGCATCCCGTCGTCAGCCATCGGCGCGTCGTCAAGACGCCAAGCGCAACCCGACTGGCTGACGATGCCAACCCCACGCCCCCACCTCGTGCGGCGGCGTATGCCTAGCCGCCGCATTTCAGTCTACCCCCCCCCCCCCCCAATCGACCGGACCCGTCGCCTAGCTATACCGTATAGCTAGGCGACGAGTGTTGCCGGAAAATTAGCGAGTCGCGACCGCCCTCGTCGCGGGTCGTCCCAACTCGTCTCGGCCACGACCAACTCACTTCCAAGGCTTCCCTCCCCGACCCTACTCAGCCCGCGCAGCCCTAGCCCGCGAGTCAGCGGGTCATATGCATAGCTGGACGTAGCTCGTTGGCGTGAGGCGGGGCGGAGACCGACCACATATGAGCGTGTTTGCTGGGCGAGGCGGGTCGATCCCATCCCACGGCAGCCACCCCACCTATTGTAGCGGCTCCATTTCTCGTGGGATCCGGGCGATATCGCGATTTCTAATTCCCGCATGGGTGCTACTTCTCCGGTACGAATGCAGTATTTGTACATTATGTCTCCTTTCTCCTTAATCCAGTACACGGGCCGGGGCCCTGGATACTACATACCAACATGTAACCGACGACCCAGGCGCAATATAATGTAAATATAAAATTCCCTTATCCCTTAATGTCGAGCGCCCGAAATTCGACACCGGTGTGACATGTGTTTTATAAAGTACTATAATCTGGAGCGGCCAAACCCAAAATGCACTGGGTCGACCCGCGCGGAATTCCGTCGATAAGTATGTTGAGGTACTGCAGTGATTCATGTACGAAATCGAAAGCTGGCGGGGTGCATGTCTGCCTGCGGGCCTGTGTCCATGCATGCGTCCGGACACATATCCCGATTGTCATCATTTTTGGTATCACCAAGCAAATAAGTATTTTGTTCCGTTCTTACCTCAAATACCAAATTGATGCGATTATAATATCGCACACTTTCCGTGCATTCTCTTGACGCTCTCCATGTAACCAAACAGACAATTACAATATCAAATGTATGGGACTGCTGCCGGGACTTACCCACCCACCCACACACCCAGCGGCCCCGGAGGCGCCCACCCGCCCCTCCCACGCGACGTCACCGTTATGCCAGGGCTGTGGCGGGTCGCTTGTATCCGGCGGGGCGCCGCGCGATGTCTGCGCCTTCCGCCGATGGTGCGGCAGAACGCGCCGTTGACCCCGGGTTGCCGCCGCCCCCCAGTACATCGTCCAGTATATCGGGCAAGCCCCGGCGCATCGCGTGAGGCGGGAGCGTCGCCCGCGGCAGCACCGTCCAGCGGCAGTGCACCCGACGCCACCCAGCCAAGGCCGAGCCCGCCCGCGGCTGCCGCCCCGCCGGCTCCCACGTACGCTCAGGCGGTGAGCCGGTCGTCGAGTCCCGAGTCCGCGACGGGCGCGGCAGGTACGACCGGCGCGCGCGCTGCCTCGCCTGCGTCGTCGCCTCGCCGCAGTACTTTCAGCAGTATTTCGGGGCCCGGCGCGTCGCAGCGCGATCCCGACGGCGTTCCGACTGGCCAGGAAGTCTCCGAGCGGCCCCAGCCGCGGCCGCGCAGTGGCAACCGCGGCCTGGCGCTCACCGGCCTCGATGCTCTCACCCGCATGCATTCCCAGCTACACGACAGCGGGCCGGCGCGGCGGGGCGTAGCGCCGGCGGCGGCTTGGACAGTCGCTGACGCGCTTTTTAGTCGCTGGCGTCGCCGCGGGCGCCGCGTGGGCGCCCGAGGATTGACGCCGCAGCCAGGTCGCTCCAACCCGCCCGCGTCAGGCACCACCCGGCCGACGTGGTGGCTTTCGCTGAGGTCGCCGCCGCGTGGCTAGCCAAAGCGCGCGCCGTTGCTGGCCGAGCGGCACCGCCGTCGGGGGGCGCGCGCGCCGGTTGGAGCGGGACAATCGTCAGTGCTGCCGTCGCCCGCATTGCCGTCCGTCGCTGCGTTCCGGGGCGTCGCAGCGCCCCCGGTTGCTGCTCCCGCGCCGCAGAGGTGGGTGCACCGGCCGGCCACCCCGGCCTCCTCGGTATCCGAGCGGGCTCGGTATCCGCCCTCCCTACTCGCCCATCTCCAGCCGGCGACGGGGTGGGATGGGGTGCGTGGACCACCTCTCCGACGTGGGCATGGTGCACATGCCGGCGGAGTTTGTCCATGGAGACGGCGGTGCCTATTGAGTTTCAAGAAGCGTGGGCGGAGGGCCACAACGCTGCGTGAATGAGCGGGTTGGTGGCGGCTGTATAGGCCGATGAACCCGTGGTGTTGGATAGGGCGTTGAGGTGGAAGTACCTGCTGCCGCAAATGTTGCTTAGGGCCCCGAGCCCGAGGCGGACGGCGGCCGGCTACAAGCCTAGGCGTGGCGCTTCCGGGCTTTCGCGGAGAGGCTGCATGACCCAGAACTCGTGCAGCCCACTGGACGACGCTGCGCACTGATGGCGTTTCACGCGGACATGCCGCTTAGCGTCGAACGGACGCCGATCTCTTTGCGGACGCACTTGCTCATGGGCAGCCCGGACACCGTTTGTGGCGTTGGTGGACGACGGAGAGCTCTCCCGAGCCGGCGGGCCGACCTATCTTCTAAGGGTATGGGCGACCTATCCGATCCTGCTATCCTCGCCAGCTTGCGCGACAAGCACCCGTCCCGTAGCCAACCCGATCCCCAGACGCCGCGTATGACATTCCGGTCGACGAGGCCGCCTTGACGGTGGACATGCGCGTGCCGTACCAACAACTCAAGCAGCACGTGGCGGCGGGGCCCTCAGGCATGCGCAACGAGTATCTCCGCTGCTTGGTGGGCAGATACGCCCCGGCGTCGGGGCCTGCGGCGGGCCGCGCCATGTCGGAGGTTGCCTCCATGTACCTCCAAGGTCGCTCGCCCGGGTGATTCAACCGGCTCTTCGCCTCTGCTAGGCTCGTGGCACCTGTCAAGAAGCTAGGCGAGGGGAGGGCCCCGGACGTGCGGCCTGTGGCAGTCGGGGAGGCGGAGCGGCGCGCAGCGGAGCGGGCAGTGGTGGACAACATGAAGGAGGCATATGTGTCGGTGCTTGCTCCATCTCAGCTCGGCGTTGGCATTCCCGCGGGCGACTACATGCTCATCCACGGCGTCCGGCTCATCGCCGAGAAGCTTGGCCGACGTGCCGTCATCGTCCACACCGACCTTCGCAACGCTTACAACGAGGCATGGCGCCGCACCATCATCCAACGCCACATCGACTGCTCTCCACTACACCTTGTCATCCTTGCGCTCCTAGCCTTCTTCTCCACGGAGTCGTATCTGGTCGTGGACGACCGGTTCGCCCCTCTGCGGTCGGAGAACGGCGTGCGGCAGGGCGCACCGTTGGCCACGACTTCCTTTTGCGTCGCGATTCACCCCGAGGTGCAGCAACGTGACAGCACGTTGGAGGTCAATGACGGGGCGACACGCTTCAACGCCGACGATGGGTTTCTGGTGGGCCTCCCGGAGCACGTTTGGCCGGCTCTTCACGCCTTCCGCACTTCCATCAAGGCGTCCGCGGGGCTTGAGGTGCGCTTCGACAAGATGCACGTGTACAACGCAGACATGGAGGCCGCGCGGCGTGAGGCTCCGGCCGACATCGAGTGGCCCGAGCTAGATGGCCATCACGGCATCGCGGTCCTCAACGTGCCGCTCGGATCGCCAAAGTATGTGCAAGCGTACATGCGCGGCAAGGCGGAGGAGCTACGAGAGGAGGTGGACGCTAGCATGAGCAAGCTCCTATCTGCCAAGCCCAGCCGTCGGTACACCCACGCCTTGCATCACCATGCATGGGCCCTGCTCAAGCATTGCATGCAACACAAAGCGGGGTATTGGCTCCGCGACTGCCTTCCGTCCAAAGTGGAGGCCTTTGCGGAGGCGGTGGATGCCACCGTCCTCGCGGCGGTCGAGCGGGTGCTAGGGGTCTCTTTTGATCCCTCCACGTACGGCACCGACACCAATCCGGTGGTCACCGATTTCCTGGCGGAGCTTTTGCACGACCATGACCCCATGGCAGCGGAGGTGGCTACCTTGAGCGAGGATGCAGTGGCCAGGGCGCGCAGCAGGCTTCACCTCCCCACTCGGTTGAAGGGAGGCTTGGCATCCGCCGCATGGCTACCGTTCGTGATGCCGCCTTTATCGGCTGCATGAATGCCATCCTCCCAAGGTTCCTAACTAGGAACTCCGGCACCAACACCCCCACCCCTGGTTTCTTTGACCCACAGCTCGGGTCCGTACTTGGCCGAGGCAGCTTCAACGTAACTTCTTCCGCCCGCCGGTATGACCACTTCCTCAACATGCTCATGGGTCGGGCAGCTACGCCGCGGCGATGCGCGAGTCGTGGGGCCGCCTCCAAGCGGCTAATGCTTGCCATCTCGGCGACGCAGATGCGCGCCAGATGGAGCGGGAAGTGGAGGCTGCGTCGGGATCGCAAAAGGAGCTAACGGCATTTCTAGACCATGCCAACAACTTTCGGCTTCGAAATGAGGTGTGCGCTCTCCCTGTCACATGTAGGGAACGGATCTTGTTCAACCAGCTCGACGCGGCGTCAGGCATGTGGACAGTGGCCATCCCCACCGCGCGAACGATCATGACTCCGCATGAGCTGCGGGAAGTCGCTGCCGGGTACTTCTTTCTGCCTAGCCCCGTGCTTGGCCCCGGTGGTTGGGAGCCAAATCATTTTGCCCTCAAACGGAGCACAACCCCGTCATTGTTGACCTATACGGCGACGCGCTCATGAACCTCCCGGCGCCGGGAGACGCCCACTGGCGTGTACAGCACGACGCTATCGCATACGCCTTCCGCGATCACTGTGTTCATGACCTGGGTATCGCGTGTACGCCGG
Source organism: Tetraselmis striata (assembly GCA_006384855.1). Taxonomy (NCBI): domain Eukaryota; kingdom Viridiplantae; phylum Chlorophyta; class Chlorodendrophyceae; order Chlorodendrales; family Chlorodendraceae; genus Tetraselmis; species Tetraselmis striata. The sequence continues at coordinate 3,420 of VCJN01000031.1, read as the reverse complement.
GAGGTGGATGATTTGGTCCAGCTGGCAGTGCCTCTTGGCAACACCGTACCTAGGGATGAACTCAAGGACCTAGTGCCGGACGCGTAGCTCTCACTTCCGGCGTTCAACGTCGTGACCGGGAGCTGAAGCGTGTGCGCATTTATCCCCGGAGCTTTGAAGTCCACGGTGCTTGAGTTCAAGACCTATGCGGGTTCCGGGGTCAAGTTACACTCAGTGCCCCATGCCACAGCTGTGGATCGTTTTGAGCGCTTACCCTGTTGGGCACATTACAACGGGGTGGTTGGCAGCGCGGATGCGACGTGGCACAACAGGGAGTCCGGGACAGGAAGGGGTCCTCTTCGAGACATCCAGGGACATGTCGGAGTACCACGGGCATGTCTTCGGCAACAGTGGGTGAGGTGAGCAAGGGGGTAGCGCCGCACAGTGCGCGGTATCGCATGCTTGGCTGCGGATCGGGGTGCCCTCTCATCGCGGGGCACTCGGTGCATCACCCGGGCTCACCAGGAGGCCTTGCTCGCAAGAGATTTCCTCGGGGTCCTGAGCTTGGTGGCCGCTCGAGAGCGCGCTCGCTGCCTCATCAGACGGCGCAGATTCGTCTGCCATCCCGTTGCTGAAGCTGCACAGCACGTCCGAGGATCACCCACACACACACGTGCACGCGTGGCCCGGACTCTGAACCGTGTGCGCATCACTCATCCATCCCGCCTCATGCGGGATGCGGGCCGCTTTTAGGCGGATTGATGTGTTGATTTTCTAGTACTACTTTTAGCCGTAGGTAGGTGGATTTGTTACTGCCCTTTTTGTAATTCACACCAATGGGACTGCTGCCGGGGGGGCGGAGGGTGGGGGGGGGGGGGTGCCGGGGGGGCTCCGCCGGCCTCTGCGCGCCTGCGCGCCACTGTAATAATCTGGGCCTTCCTGCCTTCGCCAGGCACGGATCATAAAACCGCGAAAGGGTAGCCGCTTACCTCCTTTCCAGTACAGTACTGTGTCAGCTCCGTACCCTAAAACCCTAAAACCCGGGGGGGGGGCGTCGGGGGGGGGGGGGGGGGCTCCGCCGGCCTCTGCGCGCCTGCGCGCCACTGTAATAATCTGGGCCTTCCTGCCTCCGCCAGGCACGGATCATAAAACCGCTTAAGGGTAACCCTTACCTCCTTTCCAGTACTGTGTCAGCTCCACTTCCAGGCCTCCCAACATACTTACAGTTCTGCAGCGACGGTCGTGTACTCCCGGTGTTGCTATCAAGCGGGCGGCCTCGCCCGGCGTGCGGCTCCGCACAGCTCAGATCCCGCGCAACCAACAGCGCAGAGATGGACCGGCACGCGTCACTGCCCGTGCAGTCCACCCCGCACGACACACTCCGCCAGGGGCTGCCCTGCCTGAAGGCAGGAGCGAGCTACGCGCACCCGGTGGAGGCCATCCAGGCCAACACTGAGGCCACGCGCCGCGAGAACTCCTCCAAAATGCTGGGCAAGCTTTATGGGGCGGCGGTGCCGGCCAAGCTGGCCATCGAGCAACAGATTCTATCCCGCCCAGGCCGCCTGCCCGGCATCCCCTCCAGCAAGCTGGGCCTGGCCAGCTACACGGGCGCGCTGGACGAGTTTTCCTTCGAGGACTATCTAGGAGACCCTGCGAACAGCGAGGTGGAGCCTGTGGACTTGCACGGCCAGATGGAGACGCGCCTTGGGCTTGGCAAGCCTACCCTGAGGAGCTTGCCGTGAGCCAATCACCCCCCTATCCTTGCGGCGAGGTGCGAAACTCTGCGCACGGGGTAGCCTTGAGAAACCTCGCCTCGCAAACATAGCTTGGCATAGCTTTCATCTTCCGTAGCAGATGCTCTGCAGTGCCCAGAGACCCGCCGCGCGGTGGCGACTGCTGCACCTATCCAGCTGCGGGTTATGTAATGTACGATTCAAAATTAGCCCTGGCATTTAGCATCACGATAGGCTTGCACTTGCCTTTGGCGTAGACCCTCTACCATGCCATTACGCGTGTCAGCAGCTGCCATGTCAATGTACATTGTGCTTCAGTTGCCGATGGTGAGGTGGTGCTATCCAGTATCAGTGTATCGCAGCAAGGGATACGTGGAGTTGCGCACGTCAACTCATTCAACATCGCTGTACTGTTTCCCCCATTCTGGAATCACAAGGGTTCTGTACTAGTAGCCCTTCGCGGAGCGACGACCACTCCGAGGTGTCATGACATGCTCAGAGTTGCCTGCACTGGCAAATGGATCTCAAACAACTTGCAGGCACATAAGGCAGCCGTTTAGAAGGTTTCCCAGGCTTTATCGCAGAAACAAATAGAACTGACCCACCTGGCAGGGAGGCAGACCATTGAATGGCGGCGATGCCTGTTTGCTGTATTTGTACGCAAGGTTGGACTGCTACTTGAATCCGGATAGGCAGGGGGGCGTCAAATGAAATGACGCAGTGCCCTATGCTCTGTCAACAAGAGCACACGCACAGATAATGTGTGACTAGTGGAAACATTTCTCTTAATATTCAGTAAAGAAGATGCCTGCACGCAGAAACGCGTTCCAAAGGATTTGCGCGGCGCTAGTCATGCTGCCTCTGCTGACGAGCTTCAGAGGCACAGGGAAATCTATGAGGGCAAACCCTATCGCCCAGAACAGAGGATGACGCACTGGGCAAAAGTACTTCAAAAGCGGAAGCACAGGCAACCCTTTGGCTGCGGATCATCCTCATGCGCTCCGCCCTTTTGAGGGCTGTTATCCATAGAGGTTATCTTGTCTTGTCTCTCGCTCCTCAAAATGTTGCCGTTCTCATGCCGCGCCGGGGGCAGCTCCGCACCGGGGTGGGCAGCAATACTTCAGCTCCGCATCCTTCAGCACGGCTGCGACGTCGGTGAACCCCCTGCGGTGGCCAAGTCGCGCGCACAGCAGGTGTCCTTGTCGAGCAGCACGGGGTTGGCACCCGAAGCCAGCAGGCGTTGCACGACCTCCACGCGACCCTTCTTTGCAGCCCAGTGCAGTGAGGTCATTTGCGTCTTGTCAGAAGCATCCAGAATGGCGCCCTTAGTGATGAGCTCATCCAGGACTTCAACGTAGCCCTGAACAGCAGCAAAGCGCAGCGGCGTGCGATTGTCTTTGTCGACTGCATTGACATCAGCTCCATTTTCCAGTAGCAATTTGACAGTCGACCGGTGGCCCTTCTCTGTGGCCCAGTGCAGTGCTGTCCAGTTCCGTTTGTCCACAGTATTGACCTCCTGGCCTGCGCCCAGCAGCGCTTCACATATCTCTACGTTGCCCTTCGCAGCCGCCCAGTGCAACGGCGTGTGGTTGAGGTTGTGCTTGTCCTTCCGGAATGGCGCCAGCCGGGCGCCATTTGCGAGCAGCAACTGGACCACCGCCGTGTGACCCTTCAGTGTTGCGCGGTGAACTGGCGCCATTCGGTCTGG